>JAGKPX010000091.1:0-70533 GCA_022609215.1 Alternaria triticina | reverse complement strand
ACTTTTATTATTAGTTAATAACTACTATTACTAAATATTAATAAGAATTTAAGCTACTAAAATTACTAAATACTTAACTTATAAGCTAAAAAAGTAGTAAAATAAATAAAAAAATTTATAAATAAATAGTTAAAATATATAAAAAAAAATTTAGTAAATTATACTATAGAGACTAAATAAATTAATTAGTATATCTTAATGCCTAATACCTCTAAAATAATACTAGACACTAGGGGATGTTCCGCAACGTGTGCTGCATGCTATCTTGGTTAAATTTCTCGTTGCGAAATGAAGCGCGAGGGTTATATGATGTGAAGTCATCAGAGGGGAATTGTCGCGTTAGTGTTTACTGATCATGATGCGTTGCTTGTTCATGGGCATGAGCGATTGGTTCGAGTTGTTATTATGGATGCGCGCGTGCATGATTCTTCCGCGGTGAAGATATATTGCGCGCATGCAGCTTGATGAAAGATGTTCGAAGATCTGAGTTGCGGAGTGATGAATCGCAATGGGCAGTGTTCTCGGCTGTGACTGTTATGCCTCCTATACGTGTTAAATTTTGATTCACGCCTTTCTGAGACACCTGGTACCGGGCTGTTACCTGTTCGAGACTTGATTTTTTTTTGATCTGAGATACCCCATTACGCTGTAACCACAAAATATGCCTCCTATGCCGTGATACAAGACCATGGGATTCTTTGATGATAATGGGAACTTTGGAATAGTAAGGATCTAGACGAGGTGCGCCCTCAGCCAGACTAGCTATAGCGGATTGTCACTTGCTGTAAAGGTATACCTAGATATTGCTATACACGGTTTTCAGGTCGTCGTTACGATATATCCAGACAGAAGCTCTGGTTTCCTGTATCATATCAGCGTGTGACATAGACACCCATACACCACACAGCACAAGATGCACGTGGGATTATGGATCATCAACATTTGCAAAGGCTGAGTATATATAATACATGGTGTGTTTTGCTTCTCTGCCGTCTAAAATTTTGATAGCGACGTCACAGCCTTGGTAACATGAATATGTATCTATTGTTTCCCAAAGGTGAATTCCCATGATGACAGTACGGATTAAGAGTGACCATGCTACAGCACACACATAAGAGCGAACTCTTACTTGTGTCTTCTAGATGTGGGGTAGCAGGTCCGACCATTCCACACTTTTGAAGCTACTTGCAGGAAGCGCTCTAAGTCCAGCAAATCCTTCCACAATGATGAAGGTTCTTGCAAGACCATATGCTCCCATATGAGACATAATGAGCGTGTACTGGAAGAAAGGGTGTATCTGATCGATAAACTCTGTCACAGTGTTGGGTTGCTGGATCCCTGCCCACCGACAGAGGTTGGGTAATTGCCAAGTGATCAAGAGCCAAAGAATGCCAAAGGTAAAGCCAACTGCGAAGAGAACGACGCATGCACCCCGCGAGAGATCTCGTTCTAACAATGTGGGGAAGTGAAAATTCCACGCAAAAAAGTGTATGCCAATGAATGAGAATGCCAAAGCGGAAGCAACCAACCCTTCGGATATGGCAACCTTTCCAGGATTCATACGCGCGGTATTCTTGAACCGTGTTATTGGTACATGCTTGGAATCGTTACCGAGGCGGAACAAGTGCTCAAATCCCCAAACGATGGGATCGAGTACCTGCAAGGGGTCTGAAGGTGGGTTGGCAAAATCGAGCGGAGTTTGCTTGAAAGGCTGCTTGGCTGCGACTGGGTCCGCTAACGCCAGTACATCGGTCAGTCTAAGTGATCCCACGAGTTTCAGCGTTACCGGCGTATCAGCATCTAATGGCTTGTGAAACAAATAGTAATGGGTTGGGAACGTGCAAAGCACGATAGCAACCACGTCTAGCTCGAGCATGGATATCGCCAAGTGTTGCGCGGCGCGACCGATGCATTGAAGGGCGAACCAGAGTACCTGGACCGAGGTGAGGATACGGACAAAAGCGTCGGCCTTGTTCTTGTCCTTGATGGCGTCGCGCTGAATTCCGGGAAAATCGATGAAGCCGCGCTCTACGAGATAATGAACCTGATGGGCGTTGACAGGGAAGCGTGGGTAATCCGGAGGGTCGAGTACGAAACCACCCATATCGGCGAAAAAGGCGTGCGTTATAGTCCAGTCAGTGTATCCGGATTTATGGAACAAGGACACCGAATGTCGTGCGGACAGGTATTGAACCTGGGTAAATGATGCAAGGAGCTCCGGGAAGAAGATGGTAAAGGCAACCCATGGTAGCTTCGTTGACATGTAAGACCGGAAGTCGTGCTTGTCGGGTACGTTCAGGAACAAAGTAGACCAGCTACACAAGAAGACAGTGACAATGCAGCTCCAGAGGATGTCGATTGTTCCGCGTTCGTTCGGCGAGCTAACCCAGCCGTGGACCAGTGTCGTGTTCATCTGGTACAGCGTTGTATATACGGATCTTTGAATCTCAGGGTAATACAAATCATGGGATTTCTCGCCCGATAAGCCTCTTTATGTTCCCCGTCATCCATAAGGCTAAGTTTAGAAGATGGCGCCCTCTTCAACAGCATTCACCGGCCAGAGGCGTTTCGTTGTGGCACAGATCGGTCAAACAAAAGTACCTTTGCATCATGAACCATCCGATGTGGCTAAGTGAATCGATCTGGGCCTGGGATCGACAGCCACATGGCAATCACTACGTCGCCTGATTAGTTGCGGTGAGGAAGGAACGAGGCTGAGCCGCGCGAGGCTGCGTAGGGGCGGAGACGGCGGGAACTTGCAGCGGACGAAGAGCGGGAAGCTGGGCTCGGGGGAGGCTGCTCTATCCGTACCTTGGACGCTAGATCGCTGGCACTGGTTGTACTTAGTATTGGCGACGAGCTGAGGTTGAATCAGATGGTTTGCATGCTCATACCTTGCCGCAGAGTATATGTAGGCTAAATCCAGTGACAGTATGAACATATCGGTACGGTGTATGTTGGTACTGAGCACTTTGCAGGGCGTGATTCATCTGTCGGTGCTGAACGGGCTGCCGGTATGGTAAACATGTCAGTGATGGAAAGTGACGGGGCTGATACATTTGACGCGCGTAAAAATTTGACGGGCGTGGATGTTTGACGTAGCTGAATGGTCTGCCGCGCGTAAATGGTTTGACGGAGCTGAACAGTCTGACGAGGTTAAATAGTCTGCCGGTATGATAAACATGCCGGGCGTGAATTTGTCGCTGCTGAATAGGCCGTCGGTATGGTAAGTTGCCGGGCGTGATTAATCTGCCGGTGCTGAATGGTTTGCCGTTATGGTAACGATGCCGGGCGTGAATCACTTATCGATATGAGAGGATCTGTCGTGCGTGAATCCTTTGCCGGTATGGTAAACATGCCGGTGCTGAATCCGTTGCCGGGCATGAAGTTTGCCGTGCGTGAATGGTCTGCCGGGCGTGAATCGATTATCGATAACGAGCAATTTGTCGGTATGGAAAGAACTATCGGGTGCGGATAATTTGCCGGTATGGTAAACTTGTCGGTGCTAGATCAACCTCTCCAGCACTTCTAACTGCACAGACTTGGACCAGGCATCCGCTCAGATACACCACAAGGATACAGGACGCAATCGCACGGCCACTCCATACACGCTCAGTGTAATGCCATGCTTCATTCGAATTCACAAACGCTAACCCCACCAATCCGTTGTTTCAACGCCATATCCTACAGCTCACATACAAGAGCGTTTCGCCGAACCGGGTAAAGTATGCCTTTTGTTCCCTATCTCCTGTCATATCATCGCGCCTCCCGGAAACAAAACATGTTGCGTATGATCGACGACGATTCTAGGTAAGCTTCTGCTTGATGAAGAAAGCTCGCAAGTGCGATAGTTGCCAGACACATGTCACACCCAGAATAACGAGTTGTATGAGTGTCCAGCGGACGACGCGGGAGTTGGTATGTTCGGACTGGTCGCGGAATTCGGCCTCGCGCTCCTGCAAAAGGTGTTAGCCGGTGTCTTCCAATTATCTCCCCCAAGCAATGGGTGGACGCCAAACATACTCTCTGGAAGACTTGCTCCCTCCTCACATCCTGCAACCTCGAGTTCAAGTCCTTGACTTTCTGTACCAGCGTCTGGACCTTGTCCTTGTCCGTACTCTCGATCCTGCTCGTCTCGCCAATCGCCATGTCCAGCGTGAACTTGACGGTGCCGTGTACGCCTGAGCTCAACCAGCCACCGCCGCTGCTTGGTACGTTCTGGGGTGTCACACAGATCCTATGTTGACCGCTGTCGGCGGCGCTGAAGGTGAAGCGTCCGTTCGAGCTACCCCGTTGGGCAACGATACGGTGGTTGTTGTCAAATGTCTCTTCCACGGTTACGAAGACGCCGACGTCGGGCTTGGTTTGGTAGGTCTTGGTTGCGTCGTCCCATGCTTCGGCGTGGTAGTGGCCTGGGGTGTGTTAGTCGTGGGTTATCCCGCTGACTCGGCGACGTCTCCAGGCCAGGGGAATCATATGTGAGGAAGTGTCGTACCAACAACCAGCGTGTCCTTGGGCAATTCCTCGTAGAAGCACTTCTGGACCGCTCCGTCCATGAAGAAGTGCAGCGCTTGTGACGGCACCGCCAGCGCGGCTGCGAGCAGTAGTGTTGGTTTCCACATGTCTGCGATTCTGCTTCCCCGCGGAGGACTGATTGTAGCGCGGAGTTTGCGTGTTGGGTGAGCTGGTCACTTGGGAATCTTGAAGCTCGTATGCTCGAGATCGCGAAACTCCAGGTGTACGTTCCGAAAGCGGTTAGACCTCCGACACGTGCGCCGCTCCCTCTTTCGCGCCGGGGCGTGTTAAGCCTACACCACCGCAACTTTCCTCGTAGGTATCTTCTATTTTTCCTTTCGATTCTCAATTTGTCAAGAGAGACGTCAAGTTATGATGATACCTACGATCCGAAAATTCTACACAACAACTGTCAAGGGCTGTTGTAGTCGCTGAGGGCAGACCGAATGTATTGCCATCGTAGCGTGAAGAGAATATAGTACACTACTACATACAGCTGGATAGATGCGAGCTCACGTAAGACTATCCTCATTGATCCAGTCGAGTCAGCGGCGATTATACCAGGAGTCGACTCAATCCAGACACCTCCGAGGCCAACCCCGCAACTACAACATATAACCTAGGTAAACAGATCGTGTGCATAATTCCAGCCGCATCGACAAAACTCACCTCTTTTCACAGTGCTTCAATCTCCCTTAACTCAAACATACATAACCTGGTCTCTTTGAAACTGCTATCTTCACAAAATTGCACCTATCACCAAACACACCAACAACCCTCTATCAAGCCGTGGACCAGCCAAATCCACATCAACCCAACAATGACACTCTTCACGCCCTCCCCCTCCGCCCTCAAAACCCTCTCCAGCACCCCAAAAACCATCCTCATAACCGGCGGCTCCTCCGGCATCGGTCTCGCAACAGCAACGCTCCTCTTGTCCCTGAACCCGTCCCATAACCTCATCCTGCTCGATCTCCAACCGCCACCTCCAACTTTCAAGCACGCAGCTTCCAACCTGCTCACCCACACCTGCGACATCACCTCTTGGGCCTCGCAACGCGCAGGTTTCGCTGCAGGCTACCAGCGCTTCGGCCGTATAGACTGTGTATTCGTCAACGCGGGAATAGCCGAACACGGCGACCAATTCTTCGACGATGCACTGGATAGCGAGGGAGAGTTGGCTGAGCCAGATCATCGGACGCTGACGCTGGATATGAACGCTGCGGCTGCTACGACCAAACTCGCCATCTACTACCTGCGGAAAAACGGGCCACAGGGTGGTTCGATTGTGTTGACGGCGAGTTTAGCGGGGTATCTAGCTTCAGCGGGTGCGCCGTTGTATTCTGCGGCGAAACATGGGGTGGTGGGCTTGATGAGGGCGTTGAAGCAGGAATGTGCGAAACTGGGGATTAGCATATCTGTTGTTGCGCCTGCGATTACGGTTACGCCTATCCTAACGGCGAACAACACTAAGCTGGCTATGCAGCCTGATGCTTATGCGAAACAGATGGCAGAAGCGGGTGTGCCGATCAATCGACCTGAAGCTGTGGCGCTTGCGGTGTGCTGGTTATTCAATGAGGGCAGCAAGGCAAATGGTGCGGGCATATTCATCCAAGCAGATAGATTTGCGGATTTGGAGACAGGTTTGGCGAAGAGCAGGCAAGCTTGGATGGGCAAGGAGATGTTAGATCTGTTTCGTGGGGGGAGAAATGCGCCATTGTTTGCGAGGCTGGAACAGGAGGGGGAGGCCAAGGCGAAGATATGATAGTTGCATGTGGTAGGATGATGTTGTACATTCTTGCGTTATGCAGTGTAATGATGCATCGTAGCTAACAATACCAACAGGACTATTCCAGTCCCCTATCCATATCCATATCCGTATCATAGTCCCAATGACGAATGTTTTCCCTTCTTCTTGCCAATCCAATACCAACGCCATCGCTATGCTATCAAAAGCAGAAGTCAAAAGTAGAAACCATATTCCCAATCAAAGCCAGGCCCCTCATTTCCTCGCCCGTTTGCTACTGACTTCACTGCCTTGAGAGAAGACACTAGCGCTCCTCTTATGGCTCTGTCCTGGTGCACCTTGACTTGTCGCTCGAGACTGCTGTTTACTGCTCTCATCTTCGCCTTCTGCATCCACGTCTCCATCGTCGTCTTCGCCGTTGAAACCACCCTCGTCTTCCTCGCCTTCGGCATCGTCGTCGGGGTTATCAGCGTCGTTGTTGTCATCGTGGTCATCCCTATCGGCTTCGGCATCATCTCCATAGTTTTTGTTAACGTCATCTTCGTCTTCTTCATCGTCGTTCTCCCCGTCGGCGTCGTCGTCGTTTCCACCGGGTGTTTGTTGTTGTGAATCAGGGACTTCTTGTTTTGGTTGTCCTTCGCCTCCTTCACCACCGCCGTCTCGTCGAGCCTTCATAGCAAGCAAGACTTTGCACTCTCCCTCCTCCTTCTCTCGGACCTTGCGCACGTCGAGTAGCTTGCTAACTTTCGAGACAAGATTCTCGAAGACTTCGCCGACCTTGCTCGTTGGTATGCTGACGATGTCACTAACGCCCAACGCCGCGAGCATTTGGCCGATCTTTTGAGTCTGAACGTTGCTCTTCGCTTGTCGCATCTTAAGCAGCTTGTCCGAGCCAAATGTGACACCCGAGGTAAGTCTCTCGTGTGTTGAGACATTGAAACGGTGTTCTTGATGTGGAGAGAGATGCTTGACAGGCGTCTGGGCGGTAGGTTGTTGGTTCTGTGCCATGCTCTGTCGCCGGTTTGCCGCCGAGAGCTGTTGTTGTGCTGAACCGGGAGTGTGTACCATATCGTTTGCGGAGAGGCTGAGTCTACCAGGTCCTGTTCCACCGCCAGATGCGCGTTTCTTACTACGATCCTGCTGGAACAGCTGTTGGAAGAGGGCCTGGAGGGCTTGTGACGATGTAAAGGCTTGTAGTCCTGCGGAAACTGCCTGGTTCTGCGGTGGTGCGTCCAGTCGTGCCCGGAGCTCTTCGCGCTCGGCATCGAGTCGGTTGGCTGCCATGTTGATGCGCTGGAGCTCGGTGAGCAGGAACTCCTCCTCTTTGACCTCGTCCATTGTGCGGTTGATGAGTGCCGTGGCCAACATCTTTCGATTCCGTTCCATAACCGGATCGAACTTTGTGAGCATCTCGTACAGACTGTATTGGTCGGCGTCCATGGAGACTTCTGGTATGCGCTGCTTCATGAGCTTGGCGGAGATATCGTAAAAGCGCGCTTTGAGGTCCTCTAGCGACCGCTTCTTTGACGGCGCAAAGGGCATGGTGGCCAGCGCTTGGTCCTCGCTGTTCGCTGGCTCTGACGGGCGTGGTTGCGTCGGCTTGTAGTCGTAGCGATCCCATATCACAGGCCAGCGATACGAGTAGTCTTTCACTACTTCGAATAGGTAGTCGGTCTCCTCGCGACTCCAGTCATCGCTCCGCAGGTACTGGTTGTATTCCTCGTCTGTGAAGCCGGGCATGTCTACTTTGATGTCGTATTTGGCGTAGTCGGCGCACGTCTCGATGTAGTTGTCGGCGGTGTCGCTTTCCTGCATCGGCGCGTCGTCGGCTTCCTGTACGGGTGGTGCGGTCGTGGGCTTGCGCCGCCAGTGCTTGAGGACGAGGCCATCGTTGCGCGCCGGATTCATAAACGGCTGTTGTACCCTAGAAGCGCGAATTAGCCAATCCTCCGCAGTGCCTCGCGCGTACATACCATCTCTTTGCAGGGCCAGTGCTCTGTCTCTTTGCCCGATACGCCTTCTTCTCCTCGTAGACGGCGACAGGCGGCGGCCGTTCGCCATACAGCGCAGCAACCTCGCGCGCAACGCCCTCTGGTCGAATGAGAGTCAGTCTCGACCTTTTGACGATTTCCCAAGGAAAGACGTAAGGACTGCCAAACGTACGTATCTTCCTGCTCCCTCCTGCAGGCTTTGAGCGCTTCTGAGTCTGCGCTGCCACGGCTGCTGGACCTACTGCCTTTGGCGCATCACCGCCGGCAGCAGGCAGCCCGAGCATATCGCGCACATCGCGTCCCGACGCCATCGCAACTTTCGCAAGGCGCCGCTGATCGATGAGCCGGTAGTAGGAGAGGGTGCGGGTGATGGAATCGCAGGGCCCCGGGGTGGACGAGCTTAATTTCGTTGTTGGGAAGTCGCGTTGGACCCTGCGCGGGTACCTCACGTGTGGGAATATTGGAATGGCGAAGGAAAAAGTCAAAATGGGCGGATACTCAAATCCAAAAGAATGTGCAGGGGTTTTCGAAGAGATTCAAGTGCAAATCAAGCTACAAGTCAAGTTCTTGCGCTATAGGCACGCACAGCTATGGAGTCATGGATTGCCGCTGTTACGGCACCTTCCAATCGCATACGCAAAGAGGCCATAGCTCCCTGGTGCCCTCCCATGACCGACCCCTCAGATCGCCGCTACCAAGAATGCCAGACAGACATCCATGGGTCAGGTTGGCCATGGCAAACGTCACGACTGGACAAAGATGAAATTTGGTGTAGTAAGTGCGTCTATTCGCCCGACTACTCTACCTGAACTAGAACGAGATCCGTCTGTCGCCCTGTACACGCGATGGGCCGTCAGAAGAGACTCCTTTACATGCTATATTTTCCTCGTGCCAAAATGAATAATGAAAATGAGATGCCACAAGTGCGAGCCTCACCAAGCACACCGCAACGCCGCAAGCGCCCAATGGAAAATCGCTCCCACACTACTGCCAGCTGGTGTAGTCTCGCAACGCGGGAGCGCAGAGGTGAAGGAGAGGGTGGTGATGATGTTTTTCGGCGCTGATGAGGAATCCAGGCTGGTGTGGGAGGCGGTTCGGTCGCTCGGTCGTCGTAACTATTACCGTGGAAGGAGATTTTCGATCCCGTCTATCAATCATTACAAGATACCTATACAGGAAGAAAACGTGACCGGGAACACTATCGCTCAAAGAACGGACTCCAGGATGCAACGCAAAGGGAAGGAAACCAAGCTTGGCGACGGCGATTACTACTTGCTGGCGCCGCAGCACAGGGCATTCGCCAGTTTTTGCATGAAGCTAGGCTTTTCGGCACTCTGTCGCGTCGGTTGCGGGTTCGGACTGCTGGCAGGCGCAGCACGGTTGTTCTGTGCCAGGTTGGGCTGGCTGTGTTGGAATTGGGCCTGCGTCGAGGCACCCTCGGGCGGCGCAAGCTCGCCCATGCTCTTCCGCTTGATTTGCGAATCACGGTTCATGGTCTCGCGTGGGCTCCTTCCGGGCTGAGCGCGGGTCGCGCCAGGCTTTGGCAGAGGCTCGTTGAGACGGTGGTGGTCGATAGGCAGGTGCGTCTTTTGTTGCCTGTGTTGCTGGCCTTGCATGTTCACAGCCATGGATGAGTTGGGGTTGGCGTTGGAGTGGTGCATCGCCTGCGCAGCCGATGGGTGCGACTTCAGGACCTCCCAGCCCTTGCCGTTGTTCAGCTTCATCCAGTCGTACTCGCCGTCCTCGACCTCTCCGGTGCTCTTGAGAGCCTGAGTGAACAGCTCCCGTAGGTAGTCGTAGTCGGGTGTGTCCTCGAAGCCGAGGTTACGCACGTAGCTGAGGTACTTGTTGAACTCCTCTGCGCATTGTTAGTAGTGATAGAATTAGTGAATACAGCCAACGTACCAGGGAAGCCATCGCACAGATCCTTGATGGGGGTGGTCTGCTTCTTCTCGCCAATCTTCTCGTACTTCTGCTTGTTGGTGGCAGCCTTGAGACCTTGCCATGGCAGTCCACCGCGCAGGAAGTACATGAATACGTGACCGAGCGCCTCGAGATCGTCGCGACGGGATTGTTCGCGCCCGAGATGGGTGTTGATGCTCATGTATCGAGCGGTACCGGAGAGGGACTTGCGTTCCCTGTACGGGATGTGCTGCTTCGTCTTGGGGTCACGGTACTGCTTCGCCATACCGAAGTCGACGACGTGAATGACATTGGCGCTCTTTGAGCCAGGGCGGCCAATGAGGAAGTTGTCGGGCTTGATGTCGCGGTAGATGAGGTTCTTCTCGTGGATGGTCTGAACCCGTGACAGCTAGATGAGGTGTAAGCAGGGGAGAGCGCAGTGATGCTGTCGGGACATACCATCTGCTTGGCTACCATGACAACCGTCTTGATGGAGAACTTCCTGTTGCAGTGGTCGAACAGGTCCTCCAAGCTCGGGCCGAGGAGGTCGATCACCAGAATGTTGTGTAGGCCTTCCTGGCCGAAATAATAGACATTAGGGATCCCGGCTGCAAATGGTTAGCCACACAGTCGAGGTGCATACCTGCGTTGATATACGGGGTGGTGGTGATCACGAGCGCCAAAACAAGCGGTAAAGGGGAAGCGAGGTCGGTACTTACGGCAGCCCACGAGGATCTTGTATGTGCGGTACTCATCGCGCAATTGGGGAGCGTCGCTCTTGCGCGGCTCGAATTTGATGGCGACCTGCTGCTGGTTGAGCAGGTTGGTGCCCTCGAAGATGACGCCGAAGCTGCCCTCGCCAATCTTCTTGCCGACGCGGTAGTGCACGCCGACGACGTTGGAGCTCGTGCTGCCGCTCGCCATGGTGTCGATGGTGTCCGGATAATGGAGGGGAGGAGGGAGGGAGGACGGGAGTGGTGCAGAGGTGCGTGGCTTGGTGGTCGTGACAGCAGCGAGACAGAGCCGCAGCCGTAGGCCGGGAACGAGGCTATGCAACCGGCGAACGCGACTCGGCGTTGCTGAGACGGCGGGTCGAGGGCGAGGCGGGAGCGACCTGTGGTGCTGCAACGAGCAGCGTGCGAGGGGACGGGGAGGTCAGAGGAAGGCACGTAGGACAGGCACGTATAGTGAAGAAAGAGCGACCGACTCTCGACGCGGAAAAGACGTGGAGAAGGGGAAGGAGCGACTGGGCATGGGGCGTGCACTAGCAACCTATCAACCGACCCTTCGCTAGACTCTTAGTAGCACCCAATTCACTGAGAGCACGGGACTGCCACCGTGAGCTATTTACACCCGCCTGCATAGAGACGGAAGTGCACGCTGGCCGTCGTCGTGGGCGCAGGTGTGGGCAGCCCGATGCAGCGGCTCAATTCTGGCTTTCATGCATTCCGCAGCCCATCCCAGGTCGCTCGCGGCGCAGCCGTCCTTTCCCCACTGAGCTGTCACTTTGTTGTTGTACCTGCAGCACAGTCCACACCAGAACTAGCATCCTCCGAGCAAAAGCAGCCCTGGGACGCCCTCGGAAATTCGACGCATCCTTTCCCAGCCAACAAGCGCGCCTGCGCGAAGGGAAGCCTGGTCAGCGGATTCGCGACGGCAATCAGCAGGGTGAAGACTCTGTCTTTCGTCATCGCCATCGCCATCGACAACTCCATCGCCATCGCCGTCGCAGCTCGACGATCTTTCCTGCTGTAGAGCCGCAACAGTACCGGCACGGCTAGCACGTATTGGCCTGTCGTGTGTCTTGTCCAGCCTCACCGCTGCTGTGCCTCATGCTGTTCATGCATGCCGCCTACGTCAAGTCGGTGGCTTCGCCTCACGGCATGGCCAACGGTTTCGGTGCGACAAGAAAGAAGCAAATGTAGTCGTCTTGACATGTACTCCATCCATCTCCATCTCCCGCCTCTCATCTCAACGCGCAGCACCACTTTTTCACAACCCGGCCTCAAGTCACCCAACGGCTGTTACCGAGTCAGGTCATTGGTGCGCGTCGGCTTCCGCGCCCTCTCGCTCGCGCCACACTCGGTTCCCTGACACGGCTGGGTACCCACCGCGCAAATGAACGCTTGTCGTCGCTTGACTCCACAGAACAGAGTCGAGACCCTTGCCGATAGGCGGTTATGCATGTCACTATTCATGGCTCTCCCCTAACACTTCATGCATTACCAAGATAGTCACTTTTATACATTGGGTTCCAACTCTAATCATCCTCTTTCTCGTCTCTAGTCAGGTACTGACATGGGACAAGATATGACGCCTGTCGTCGGCAAAACCATCGCTAGAAATACACTCGATAACAAAGAAGAAAATAAACGCTGTCCGCGTCTGCAGAGTACACGTTTCAAACGCCGTGCCAAATGCTTGATGCGCCCGTCCTGAATGCACTGCGCCCGATGAAACCCCGAATACGATCACGACTTCTCATGAATCCTGCATCACCACGTCTTCCTGCTGTGCGCTCTCGTCGTCTCCGTCGAACGTTTCTGACCCAGCAGCGTCCTGCTCCGCCTCGTCCTCTACTTCTTCCTCCGCCATTTGAGGGGCTGCTGGCATGCTCTGAGGAGGAACCTTGCCCTGCAGTGCCAGCTCGCGGGCGTACATAGTTTTGCCCGTATTCCAAGCTGCCTTGAACCAATCGGTGAGCCTGTTCTTGCTAACCTGCTCGCGAAGGATGTCGTCATCTAAGAGGTTGTCCTTTATGATCGGGTTGCGAAGGTCTTCGGCAGCAAAGCGAACACAAAGCTCTCCATGTGTTCCTCCAGCGCCTAGAAGGTCCCGAAGATTCTTGGGCCATAAGGACCGGATGAAAGAATTGTCAACTGCATCATGTTAGTGATGGACAAACACATGGTACTAGATATCAACTTACTGCACATGGCCGACAAGGTGCGGAATGTCCATGCCATGACTGTGCCTTGCAACACATCGTGGATTTTGGCATCAGGCACCTCCTTTTCATTATTGATCAAAGCCCAGTTGTCCTTGATGCACAGTCGCTTCCAGAAAAGCTTGAGCAGACCATCGCGAGTGGTCCGGTGGATGTTGTTCCAGTTGACTGTCAAGACCTTGAAAGCGTAGATGAATTCGTCGTTCCCCAGTAAAGTAACACCTTCCTCGGTGTCGTCTGCATTCATGAGCGTGAGAATATCAACCATGAGTGCAGGATCGATAACCCTGTGGTGAACCAGAGCCTCGAAACCTTCTTTGAGGATGGTCTGGTGTGCTGGTCGATCCTTCAAACGGCCTTGTCCAAACTCGGCCATGAGGAGTTCAACAGCAGAATCTTCATCCAGAGCTCCGGTGATGATGGGTAGCAAGCGCTCATAGACCTCCTCTTGGATCTTGGTGTACTCAAGTTGTTGGTCGATGCTCTGGTACATGGCCTCGCGCACCTTCAGCGCCTTGGGCTTCTCCCTGCGCGGGTCGACTATTGCTTGGTCGTCGCCATGCTTTGCCTCCTTCTTGCAGAGTAACGCAAGCTTGGCCATGGAGAGCTCAACGCGCTGGCACCACGCGTTCGTCTCCTGCTTGGAGCCAGCCTCAAAGAGAACTTCAGCAGCAGTTTCGTAGTCTTTCTCGCCGCAGACTTCATTGATCCATGCGAGCCTGGCTCGTGACGGTTCGGCTCGCAGGAATTTCGTGAGTGCCGGCTGGTTGAGATACTCCTTCATGAAGAGTTGCGCTGCTTGGTTTTCGTTGATGTACTTTGAGTAGAACGCTCCAGCCCAGTCATCACCATAGACCTCGAAGTAGCGCGCAATGCGCTCTTTTATCCGGTTCAGCTTGACTGTGCTTTCTGCCTGCTCCATCTTGCTGCGGGTGTTCGCCTTCTCCGTCTCGAGCCAGTTGGACTCTTCCCAGATCAGATTGACGAGTGTCGACATGTCGTGGTACTGCTCGGCCAGTTCCATTCCTTCGGTAGGGAGTCCAATCTCCATCAAACCCATGATGTGCGATGGCCGGACGTTGTTGTTCCACTCATCCTTGAGGCTGCGGCCCATGGCTCGTGTCTTCTCATCACTCTGAGCGAGAGCCCACTCGAATCGTTCAATGTGAGTCTGACATCCAAGCTTCACCAAGCGAGGGTTATCTTTGCCGATCTTCTGTGCCAGGAGTTCTTGGTAACCTTCCTCGTAGTTGTCCACCGCGAGGTTGCGGCCAACGTCGATAAGGCTTCGAATCGAGCTGACAATGTTGTGAGACGAAGTCCAGAACGGAGGCAGCATATCGTAGCCATAATCCGGTTTGAGGATACTGTCGTCCAGACAATCGGGGTCGAGACCGTATACTTCCACATTTGCTTGACGGAACTCGAAAGCTGTTTCCAAAGCGACAAGCATGACATCGGTGCCCTCACTGAGTCTCTGCATGATGGACGGTGTTTGCTTTAGTCCCTCTTTCATATAGAAGGTCCTCAGATAGAACCAGCCCCAAGGTATCAGCGTGTGAAGACTGTCAACGTCCTTAACGAAGAATTGCCGAATGGTATCGTTCTCGCCTAGCTCAGAATCAAGGCCGCTCTTGTAGCGCTCATTCAAGGCTCTGATAATGTCGCTCATCAGAATCTTCTCTGGGTAGGTATCCGGGTGTGCTTGTTGGTCCTGCAGCTTGTCTTGGTACCAGAGCCAGAGCTTGTGTGCAGCCGCGAGCTTCTCTGCATGCCACAATAGCCGCCACCTTGTCTGGAATGATATGGGTGGATAATCGGTCTGTAGTTGAGTGATCAGGGTACGGAGGGCGAAGGAGCGCTGCTGGAATTGGTCGTCCAAGTTCGAAACTCCCTTTTCCAAGTAGTCGTACGAGGAGCTCAAGATACCGGTACTAATAGCAAGAGCAGCTTCCGCAGTCTCCTCCTCTGCGAAGGAAAAGCGTGACTTGACAGAGAAGTCTATAATGTTGGAGGGTATGGTACTGAAGAAGGTGGCCTGCTCGAGTTTGCTGCGTGCGGTCACTTTCACGCGCTCTCTATCCTGATCGTCTGTGGTAGGAGGCAATGCGCTGATCTGTAAAAGGCCGAATTGCTGGACGAAGACGAGAGCAGTCGATTTCTTGTCCTTCCGTATCGCGGTCTCCAGGGCAGTGCCTGCAAGAGTCACTTCTGGGCGGAAATATACGGTGTCCTGGAAGGGTAAACTAGAACGGCCTGAGTCTGCGAGCAGCTGTGCCTCAGGGCTCTCCTCTGGTTGAGCGAGGGATGCGACGAAGACGGCTCCTGGGAACTGGACGTAGGCTGTGTGTCCAGGCTGTGGCAGGAGAAGCGTTCCGGTCGGCTCCTTGGTAAGCTGCGGCTGATGAAAGTTGCGGACTGGTATCGCCCTGCTAATGGAACCGGCTGTCCTAGACAGATCCACCTCCAGGAGGAAGTAGTCCATCGAGTCCCGGCCGGAGAGTGCCACCAAAACCAGAAGATTGACAGCATCCTGACCCTGTTGTTGTTCCATTATGGCAAAGTCCAGCACGTGGACATCCTGCTGGTTGCGTACTTCTGGAACGGTGTCTGTTTGAACTGCAGACAGGATCGCATCGTATACGTCTACGTCTCGTTGGTGGCTGTTCTGTCCCGACCAGCTCAAGTCCCAGGTCTGAAAGAGGCCGTTTCGCGTCGCCGAGATAACTTCCATGTGGCCCTTGGATTGCGATGTCCGGGCCTTGACGGAGGCGATGGTCTTCCGGATGGATCCTCCGAGAAGGCCTTTGAAGCTGAAGAAGCTACCTCCCGAGCCATTTGGTGCGCTCAAGACGGTTGTCGCAACGCTTGGTCGACCCTGAGAATCGCGCAGGGTCAGCTGAGCGAGTCTGCCGCTGCTGAATACTAGGACGTAGCCCGCGTGCTCGACATCGACCAGGCCGGTTATAGTTTCCCCAGAGTACAGCTTCACAAAGCCATCCACTCCTTGCTGGCGCTGGGGGTATAGGCTGCGAGTGTCTGCGCTGTCGATGTTTTCCCAGAAGCTGATCTTGCCTGTCGAAGGCGCGAGCGCGACGATACCGTAGTCGTTGGTGGGGCCATTGCGGACGATGGCGCCGAGCGGTAGAGGTTCAGTTGGTCTTAGGCCAAAATTGAGGTTTAGAGAGACGACCTTCGAAGGGCCGTTCGGGGCGCTGCAGTCCCAGACGAGGGCTCGATCTGATGTCAGGGCAAGCGCGAGGCCGGCGGAGGGGAGGGCGGTGGCAAATATCGGAGCTAGAGATGTCTGTCAGCAGGCGCGCATTGCGGTGGGTGACGGTGTGTAGGTCGTACTCGATGGGCGGAGGAGCGCTGACGGGAAGCCAGGCAGCTTCTTGACACTGTAGTTTGCGTTCTTGGTCTGCAGTCTCACATTAGCAGTGCCATCTCGCGTAGATGCGCATCTACTCACAAGATACGTGCCCGTGTCCTCCTTGGGCGCGCGCTTCGGTGCCGTCTTCTTCTCCCGAATGCTCAAGGGCATGTCGACCACAACAACCGAGTGGTCGACACTCTGTACCGCGTGGCCATTTGTCGAGGCACTTCCGTTTCCGTTGATGTGGGCGTCGGCAGGGTCCTTGAAGGTCGCGTCGTTGAGTTTACTGCGCTTCCTGCTTCGTAGGCTCTCAGATTCCATGCGCGGTCTGCGTCGGGGGTTGCGCAAAGAGCTGCGCGCGCTCGCGATGGACGCCTCGGGCGAGAACATGATGCGAGAGGCTGGAGATGGCGGTTGAAACGCGAAAGAGCGCGCCGGTGATGAGGTTGCTCCTCGCTGCGTTCCAAGGTTGCTTGACAACAAAGTAACGCTAGCGCACGGAGTTAGGTAACTAGCCAGCTGCCCGCTAGTCCAAATGATTCACAACGAACCTTCGAGTCGCCATTGTAGCGATTCACTACACTTAACAACAGACGCTATGCACAAAAGAGACGGAATGCAATCGCTTGATCATTACCTTCATCTGCTAAAGCACTCACCCAATTCCATTCGCAATCTGCCTAAGTAATATGTCCAGACGAGAACACCATCTGCGTCGAGTCACCAAGTAAAAGAGTCAAGTGCTTTGTATTTGTGTTTCATTATCATTTATCATACTCGTTACAGTTGTTAGAAAACGCCATTGTGGTAAACTTCCAACCATGCATGCCCGTGTGAACTTGCATGGCCGTACTAGAGAACGTAATACCTCCTCCCAGAGAAACATGGTACATGTGTGAGCAGATCAGCCCGTAAAGATGACGATATCTGCTCGGTCAAATTGTTCGCGGTAAGCAATGGCTTCCCACATGTCGACTAGCCAGTCGACACACAGCCATGCCATTGTCCGTAGGCTCCACACTCAGCCTTTACATCTTCTTGTCGTGTTCCTCCTCAGCGATGCTGTTCTCCGTCGAGGTGGTGCTCTGCTTCTCGAGCTCCTCACCAAGAGGACCGTGAATCTCTTCTTCAAAGACGGGCTCGGTCTCGATCGTCTCGAACTTGGTCTTGAAGTCCTTCATGTTGTGGGTGGACGAGTTGCTTCGACGGCGGGCGTAGGCCATGTTGGGCCTGATGTCTTCGACTTCGTCACCGGCGGCGCCCCTAGAACGATGTTGTCAGTCATGAGTTCTATGATACAACCACTCACGAAGGAAGAGCTGTCCCGCGAGGTGCGACTGTCTGTGGAGTGGATAGTAAGGAAGCAAGTAGACTGTACTCACCAATTGCCCTTGCCGCTACCACCTTTCTTTGTCTTGGTCGGGTCGGTGTCAGCATGGCCAGACTTGGCGAAGTATTTGGGAAGTCGCGTCTCACGCTCGGCGGTGCCATCAGCAATGCCGGCATGGTCGCGATCAGTGAACTTGTGAGAACGAGTCACTTCAGATGTCAGTACGATGTACGAACAAGCTTGGGTTGCTCCAGAGCCTCCTGCCGTCTGACGCCGATGAGCAACTGAGGCTGTATAGACCTCAGAGACTCAATGCAAAGAAGGCAGGAGCGTATCAAGACAAGATGAAAGACAGTACTTACTGTTTGATGTCTTGAGTCGATGGATTGACTAGAGGTTGTTTGTGATGTGATGGAAGAGAGTCAGAACGGATTGAAGTATCCTGCAACGGCGGGCTCGGAGCTACTGTGACTGTAAGAAGCTCGAGCGGGTCAGTACATGGTCTCGTGATGAAAGCTTTGACCCGATGGCGTCGTCTTGCGTGAAGCAACGCGGCCAGATGCGTACCTTGCAGATCTGTGGACAAGTGGCAGCAGTGTGTTAGTGAAGACGAGGTTAGCAGAGACGATGGTGGCTGGTTTGATAAAGGAAGGCGCAATGCATCTCACGCGACAGGCGTTGAAAGGCGGGGAAGCTGGGAGGAGCTCCTGCCTTTATATCGCAACCAAGATGGGCCCTGGAACGACGCGCCTCTAGAAGATTCGCCCTCAGCTGCCCAGCTCCAGCTACTGCAACTGTGCTCATAGCTTCTACCTGTATAGAGTAACTTAACACACATTGTTGTCGGTCTGATCTCGGTGACTCTGAGCTTTTGAGGAAGGAACGAGGGGAAGGGTACGTCACTGGTACCTGAATCCCCCCAGCGGTGTCGCGTGGGCGATATTTCCTTCAGACGCAGCACCGGAACCATGCACACACTTAGTCTATGAGTCAATTGCAGATAAACGATGCTATCAAGAAGACATAAATTCAAAAATGCGTTTGCAATAGCCTCCTGCGTGCCATGGCTTCAGCGCAACGGTGATTACCCCAGATTCTAGATGTTTGTTCCTCGTACGCTAATGCGCCCTGGATCCACTCGCACATATGCCGCCATCCCACTTGATCCGGAATCACGTGTTCCGGTCAGCTCCCAATCAGCCCAGGGTGGTATGACCAATCGCCGCGGATTTCTCAGTGATTGCATCAGCAGCGCTTTCTCCGCCTCCGAGGCCGCAGATTATTTTGAGAACGCGCCTTTCGTTAAAACACTCATTTCTTCTCTCACGTCTTTACTACCTGTTCGCAAAGTCCATATCTCGATACACTTTAGTTTTGCAACACTCATCTACCCCTCCATCGACACACAACGCCACGATACCCCACCATGGCCCCGCGATGCCTTTTGATCGGCACGCCGTCGATTGCGGCGCACCCAGAGCGACTTGACCAAGTTTACGAGATCCACGATCGCAACTCGACCGACCTGCAGATGCTTGACCGTATCGCCGCTGGTCTGGTCAACCTCCCCGCGTCTACATACGATGTTGTTCTCCTCCTCGCCGACGCCGACGGTACCACGCGCGAAAGTCACAAGTTGCTGGCACGGGATGTCATGAACAAAGTTGTCAGCGCATTGAAGGTGGGAGGTGTTCTAAAGAGCCAGGCAGGCCCCTTCCAGGGCGCAGAGAGGACAGAGGCTATCCTGGCAGGACTCACGGAGACGGCCGACGGCATGACCAAGCCCGAACAGGAGGAGCCTGTGTCGATACCGCTGAAGTTCGGCAAGAAGGCAAATGGCGCGAATGGAACAAACGGAACAAACGGCGCAAATGGTGCAAATGGCACAGTCAACCCGGATGGTTCAGTCCCACTCAACCTTAATCGCAAGCGCAACCAGCCTGAGCCCGTCAAGCCAGCAGCAGGCGTGGGCTTCGTCGATTTCAGTGATGATCTCGACGATCCAATCATCACAGGCGAGGATGACGACCTCATTGATGAAGACGACCTCATTACAAAGGCAGATATGGCTCGTCCAGTCCTTCAACGTATGTCAATCCTTTTTACTGCCATATATGACTCCACTAACATAATTTCAGCACTCGAATGTCAACCCAAGCCCGGCAAGCGACGACGCGCGTGCAAAGACTGCACCTGCGGCATGAAGGAGAAACTCGAAGCCGAAGACGCCGCCAAACGTACCTCCGCCGATAAAGCATTGAACTCGCTCAAGCTGGATGCCGACGACCTCGACGAGGTAGACTTCACAGTACAAGGAAAGGTTGGCAGCTGTGGAAACTGTGCACTGGGCGATGCGTTCAGGTGTGACGGATGTCCGTACATTGGTCTGCCGGCGTTCAAGCCGGGTGAGGAAGTACGGCTGCTGAACAACGACATTCAGTTGTAGGAGCCGGCGACAGAACGAGTATTGCATGGTATGGCGTATGGAGTAGGGGCTTCGACAGTCTGGGATAGATAACGTTGCTACATAGCTTTTTTTGGGGTTTTAGATGGCAAAATGACGAAATGAATGAAAGGACATTGATGTCCTGTTCTTGAATAAACACTTAATTGCCCATTCCATCTCGTTGACAGTGTCTACCTTCGCTGCAACTGAACTAGAGACAACCTCTTATACTCCACATACCGGTTTCAACGTCATATTCAGTCGTCGAGTGGCAGCTCAAGTTTTAAGGCCGTTCGTCCCGGCCCATAGTAATCAGGCCGGCATTCCGCCTGCTGAAATCCACACGATGCATACAGTGCTCTAGCCGGAGCACGACTCTCGTCTACCCACAGAAAGACTGTACTACAGCCCCCCTTCTCCATTTGATGGCGGAAACTGTGTATCAGAGCTCTACCGAGCCCTCTCCCTCTTTCTTGCTCGATGACACAGAGTTTGTGTAGCCAAGCCAATCTCTTCATTCGCTGGTAGACAAGATATCCGATTAGCTTATCGGCGTCGTCTTCCTTGAAGATCAAGAGGAGCCCCGTGTTCTTTTTCTTGAGTTCTACGTCGTAGTTGAAATGCTCGATTGCTGGGAAAACTTTTCTCTCAAGTTTTGCTACTCTGTCGGCGATGGAGAGGCGGGTCTTTGGTGGGAAGGTAGAGGAGTCTTTGATTACGAAGCCAGGTGGGGTTTGCGCTGGAGAGTTTGGAGCAGACATGATGCTGCTGGTGAGAGCATCTAGACGTGAAGACGTGTGTTTGCGACGCGCCAGTGGTGGGCGGGTTATGCAGGCATCTTAGCTATTTCGCGACACGGATACCTTGGCGTTCGCAGAAGTAGGTTCTACAGTTGACAAATGATGGAGAAGGCAGTCGCTGGAGTCAATTGATTATTCCTGTGGGGCCTCACGTGCTAGCGCGGTTGACCTCCACGTGCGCGACGCGTCCCGTTCTTGCTTGCAGCTAACACGCAACTTACCAAAACTCTTGTGCTATCACTCTCAGTTGGCAGGACCAATATGGGCCTTCGCCTTTCAGTAAAGCCACTGCTACAACCACACGGGCGGTGAAAAGTTTGAATCTAATTCTTCGACCCTCCCATCCGTTCGTTTCCCCGTTCTTCACGAGTCATGCCTGCCAAAAGGAAAAGACCGTACTCGAATCTCGATTTTACGCTGAGGAAGGTGTTCAAGAAAGCAAGCTTTCGGTATGCCATTCTGCTCATTATTCTTTGCATTCACTGATGTCTTTCACAGCCCACTACAACGTGAAGTCGTAACAGCTACCTTGGAGGGTGAAGATGTCTTCCTACAGGCAGCGACCTCATTTGGAAAGAGTTTGTGCTATCAGCTGCCCGCAGTGGTCGACTTTGGCAGTAGGTTCAAACTGACGGACGACCATCATAGTCGCTAATCTTGCTAGTCACTATTGTGATATCTCCATTGCTGGCACTGATGGTACGTTCCGCAGTACCTCGTTTACAGAACAAAAGCTTACCTGTCATCAGAACAACCAAGTTGCCTCTCTGCGTAATGCCAACATCAGGGTCGAGACGATCAACAGCACCACACCACAGGTAGACAAAAAGAGGATCATAGCTGATCTTCAATGCGGTCATCCCTTGACTCGTCTTCTCTACGTAACACCAGAGTTCTGCCAGGGCGACAACTTCCGCAAGATCCTTCGAGTCATCCACTCTCAAGGAGAACTGGCTCGCATCGCTGTCGATGAAGCCCATTGTGTCAGCGAATGGGGACACGACTTCCGCCCTTCATTCCAGCAACTGTCATTCTTCAAGAAGGAGTTTCCTGACGTACCGGTCATATGCCTAACAGCCACTGCAACAGCGCGTGTAAGAGACGACATCATCACTACGCTCGCCTTGGACCCGAAGAAGCTGAAAATGTTCCGCATGAGCACCAGCAGACCAAACCTCCACTACGAAGTCCGTTTTAAATCCGATGCAGAAGACCACTACGACGACTTCATCAAGTTTCTCAAATCCATCCACGCCCGTCGTGCTGCAAATCCTGAGCGCGCCTCTCAACT
Source organism: Alternaria triticina (assembly GCA_022609215.1). NCBI lineage: Eukaryota > Fungi > Ascomycota > Dothideomycetes > Pleosporales > Pleosporaceae > Alternaria > Alternaria triticina. The sequence continues at coordinate 48,188 of JAGKPX010000091.1, read as the reverse complement.
GGCATCCCAGAACCAGCGATCAGACAACGTCCCGGGTATCATCTACACGCTGTTCCGCAAGGACTGCGAGTCCCTGGCCGCACGCCTCCGCTCAGACGGCATAGGCGCAAAACCTTACCACGCAGGCCTCTCCGTCTCAGACCGCGCAGACGCGCTATCAGGCTGGGTAGCCAACAAAGCCGGGTACGACGTCGTTGTCGCAACAACAGCCTTCGGCATGGGCATCGACAAAGAAAACGTACGTTTCGTAGTGCATTGGCAGATCCCTAAATCCTTCGAGGGTTTCTACCAAGAAGCCGGTCGCGCAGGCCGAGACGGCAAAGCATCAATTTGCATCTTATACTACGGCCGCGAAGATCGTGATCGCGCTGCTCATTCACTGTCGAGGGATATTGCTCGTCAGCCCAAAGCAGGAGCAGGATTACAGGCTCAACAGCAGCAGATGACGCATCGAGCGAAGAGTCTAGAGGCACTGGTGGGTTACTGTGAGACCACAAGTAAATGCCGGCATAGGCTCATTGCTAAGTATTTTGCCGATGAGGAGACGCCAGAGTGTGATTTCGCGTGTGATTGGTGTAAGGATGCGGAAGCGTTGGTGAGGAGGAAGGAGGGTGGGTTGGCGAGTGAGGAGTGGTGTAGTACGCAGAGGGAGGCGGGGAGGTATGATATTGACGAGTATGATTGAGGCGCTGCTAGGAAGGAGTATGGGGTTTGCACGAGCATTAGCAGGCGTTGGGCTATATCAACATGTTAACATCTGTAGTTCGTTGTATCTCATGGTTCATTCATCGTGACTTCATCTACGGTCTGGCTTGCTGCCACCGATACATCAACGCTGCCATGTAGATCTCCTCTGTGGGTATCTGCCACCTGCACCACCTCAACGCCGCCCCATGCATCCTCATAAGCATCTACATGATACGTTCTCAAAAAGCCTCGGCTTCTATCCGACAATCAAAGCCGCGCTGGGCACCATACCCGCCTCCTTGAGGGTCATGCCAAAGTCGCTCCGATCGTATATCTTCTTGGGGAAGTTGGTTGTGAACGTCGACACAGTCATGCCATCCTGCTCCAGCGCATGCGCAACCTCGAACAGCGTAGTCTCAACCGGGAAGTTCTTCATGACCCTTCCATTGGGTGTCTGCAGCGCCAGACGCGCTTCGGTGTATGCGCTCGCAGGCTTGCTGGTGGTAGGACCAGAGGACGTGGCGAGGGGCGCCTGTACAGGAGCGGGAGGAGGAGCCTGACCGGCGCGCTTCGCCTTCTCGATCTCAGCTTTGCGCTTGCGCTCCTGCTTGTCGGCTTCGAGCTTGGCTAGTACGCGCTTCCTCGCGTCTTCGTCTGCCTTCTTCTCTGCGCGCTTGGCGGCGGCTTCCTTTAAGCGCTCCTTCTTTTGTAGCTCTTCGCGGAGATCTTGCGACTCCTTTGTGGCCTTCATGCGGATCTGCTCGTTCTTTTTGTGGTCTTCTTTGTCTTGCTCTGACTGCATCGCGCGCTTGGCAGCGAGCTTCTCGCGTAGTTCTTGGAGGCGCTGTGCCTTTTGTTCTTCTGTGAGGGGCGCGATCTCCTCAGTGGACTCTGAGAACTGTTCGTGGCCAGTCTTCTCGCCGTGGAACTGGGCTTGGTTGACGGAGCGGAACCTCTTGCCGCACTCATCGCAGACGAGCGACTTGGCTTCTTCGCCGGGCTGGAGGGCAGGTGGCTCGTCTGAGGCGTTGGCGGCGGCAGTGGCTTGCTCTTGCTTGATCTCGTCGACGGACTTGTCCTGGTTGGTCTCGAGCCAATCGATGGCAGACTGGAGACCGCCGGTGGCTTTGACGGCGAGCTCAGCGCGTTCGCGGGGGAAACCCATGTCGATGAGGGTATCTAGATCTCCGGCCATGGTGAATGTGGCGATGGTGACGGTCGTGTATGTGGGAAGTTGCGGGTTATTTGATGATGGATCTGGTCGTTTGGATCGCGCAGGTTGTAGTTTAGTAGCGAATCAAAGTGAGAAGTGAGTGTAGTGGAGGAGACTAGCTTTATACGTGGGATGTGGGTGTAAGGCGGTAGCGGTGGAACCACAGAGAAGGTGGACCGTGGATGAGGCGCGTGAGATCCTCGGATGGTTGTCTTGGTACAGTGATCTTCACTATGAATATGTTTGTTGGCTACTTCTGTCACTGCAGCCTATTTCGGTGGGAGGAGTGATGGTTGTCGTCGCCTTGGGAGTATCTACGTGGGTGGGCACTAGAGGCAGCTCGCGATCGAGAATCAAGAGGCGTCGCTGCACGTCATAGCAACTTGTCCTTACCATCCGCCTTCCTCTCCCTACTATCCGCACCCACCCCAATCCACACCCGCTGCGATACCCACGCCGTTCGCGCACCCCATCTCCAGATTACTCAGCTTCTCAATACATTATACGCGCCCGTCTCCCTTCCCCTGGTTCCCGAGGTTCGTCGCGACCCTGCCTAGGTACCCCGTAACCGCGGATCCGATTACCAACCCTGGAAGACACGACCACCACCCAATACCTGCAACCCACACGCGCCCGCCATGTCCGTCGAGCTCGACCCCGTAGAGCTTGGTTTCAAACGTAAGCTTCGTCCATGGCATTGAGCGGACAAACATACTGAGATGGCTAGGACCCTTCCAGCACGAGGTGTCGCAGACCCTCCGCCTGAAGAACCCGCACTCTGACCCCATTGCTTTCAAGGTAAGCACGCTTCTCTGTGGATTGCTGGAAGTCATGTGGAATTCGAACATCCAGCTGACACAATCAAGGTGAAAACAACGGCTCCCAAGCAGTACGACGCCCGCGATACCTCTCCCCACAATCACTGATGACGGGTTTAGATACTGTGTGAGGCCGAACAGCGGACGCATCGAGCCTGGGAAAGATGTCGAAGTTCAGAGTATGCATACCCTTATGCGCGCATCCACATGAGTCTGCAGCAAACTAACGCATGCGACCAGTTCTCCTCCAAGCCATGAAGGAAGACCCACCGCCAGATGCGAAGTGCCGCGACAAGTTCCTCGTGCAATCTGTCCTCGTCACCGCCGACAAGGAGTTCACCAACGTCGGGTCTTTGGTACGTCATGGTAGTAGGGCGATACGATTATATGCGTGCTAATAGTTACTCGTAGTGGTCGCACATCGAGCAGACCGCCAAGTCTTCTATCCAAGAGAAGAAGATCAGAGTCCTCTTCCTCGCACCCGACGATGCCTCCAGCGCAACTCCTGCGAGAACCAACGGCGTTAGCCGCGATTCGATGCTTTCCTCTCCGTCACCCGAGGCCGTAACTCCTCAGCGCGGCGTATCAGACGCTTCTGGACCTGTCTCCGTTCCCTCGGAGCGCCCGTCAGGAAGCAAAGACTTGGGCGAGATCAGGAACGAGACCTACAACCCCTCATCGAGCGGCAACATGCAGTCGAGCTTCAGCTCTGCTGCTGGAACTGTCGCTAGTGCTATGCCATCTTCAAGCGACGTGGAGCTCCAGCTTGCTGAAGCCAAGGCCCAGATCGCGCGATTGACACAGCAGGTCAGCGAAGCCACTGGTCTTCGCCAGCGAAAGACAGGATCCGCCCAAGACTCGAAGCAAGGAGTTTCGACATCCATGGACACACGGCCAGTCCCCGCCGGTGGCGTGTCTGTCCAGATCACAGCCCTTCTTTGCCTTATCAGCTTCCTGATTGCTTATTTCCTCTTCTGAGCGTCCTTCCACACTACCTGGTCCAGGACAGCCCGTGAAGCACCGTGCGCCCACAGCGACCCCGGATCTACATTGTGCGGAGACGGCGGGATACTGGGCGGCATCTTTCAACACACGGAGATGAGGAGATAGGGTGGTGGTATGGCGCTGGACGACAGGATGGACAACTGCGTTTTTCTTTCATGTGGGTATCTCTTGCTTGTATGGAACTGGGGCTGCTTGTTGGTTACACATACGAAGCGGCAGCTGCTAGGGAGGCATGACCACGATTGTGTGGAAGCGTCCATGTATCAACAGCTACATAATTCGGAGTTGCAAAGTTGCGAAATTGTTTAACAAAAATAATGTCTACGTATACTTGTATAAGCTTGTGCCTTGACCGTGTCGCGTGAGAGGTGTCTAGTCGCGGCGATGTTCGCAAGCGCACGAGCCAATAGCAAGATGCGACATCTCCGTCATCGCAGTTGTGGGGTTGGGATTTGAGCAGCACAAAGTGCGAGCAAACTTGTGGAGTGACGGTTCTCAACGTCACATGCCTACAGTTCCGAGACGATAGATAGTGCCAATCCCTTGGTCAGAACGCACAGTCAAAAGCGGGTCGGAGCATGCCCGAAGTCGCCGCGGGCGAGCGATAGCTGCGAGTGATGACTGGTAAATTTCAAGGCCAAGACAAGATAAAACACGCGCCTTCTCTTTGACTCCGACAAAGCCCTATAATCTCACCCCAAATCAACTCCAACAGACAAGATGTGTGGCATATTCGCGTGCCATAAGTAAGTCACACCTCTTGCGCGCTCGATAATGTCGAATTGGCTCTCGTTCAGACGTGTTGCGATTATGTTGATTAAATACTGACCCTCCAAAAAGGCACCCCGATGTGCAGACCTTCAAACCTACGGCCCTGAAGGTAAGTTCCGACTGTATCGACTGCATAGGAGCACATTCTAACGAATTGTAGATGGGAAAGGCCGTTCGGTGCGTGATTCCTCGAAACCCCTCCATTCAGCGACTGCATCACGAGAACCTCTGTGCTGACTGATAGATAAGCCATCGAGGTCCAGATTGGTGTAAGCATTCTTTGTGACTCTTCATGCGCCAACAATCGCAATGACTGACACTTTACAGCTGGTAACCATGTTGCGAACAACACCAGTGAGGCACTCTTGGAGCACTGAGTCACACACAGTACTAAAGACAGACAGTCCTGGTTCACGAGCGCTTGAGCATTGTCGGCGTCGGTAAGAGATCACAAGCCATATATTACTTTTGGCGGAAGCTAACGTGGGTCAGACTCCGGCGCACAGCCGCTTGTCAACGATGAGGGAACCGTTTCCCTGGCTGTCAACGGCGAGATCTACAACCACCGAATCCTCCGCAAGTCCCTCAAGAACCCGTACAACTTCAAGACACACTCGGATTGCGAGGTTATCATTCCTCTGGTGAGATTGGGCATACCTTCCACAAGGGACGGAGGCTGACAGATGGCAGTATCTCGAACATGACATCGATGCTCCCCGGAAACTCGACGGCATGTTCTCTTGGGTCCTTCACGACAAGGCGCAAGATCGTGTCATCGCAGCACGCGACCCGATCGGTATCACCACCTTCTACATGGGCCGATCGAGCACAACACCAGGCGCGGTTTTCTTCGCTTCCGAGCTAAAGTGCTTACACCCCGTCTGCGACAACATCATCTCCTTCCCTCCCGGGCACGTATACGACTCGAAGACCGACTCGCTCACCCGCTACTACGACCCCAAGTGGCTCGTCGAGCCTGAGAACATCCCTACAAAACCAGTAGACTACAAGGAGCTGAGGGCATCATTCGAGCGATCAGTGCGGAAACGCATGATGGCAGAAGTTCCCTTTGGTGTACTTCTCTCTGGTGGTCTTGATTCGAGTCTGGTCGCTTCAATTGCGCAGCGGGAAACCCTGCGGTTGAACGAGCTCACTAGGAAGAAGGCTGCCTCGTCTACCGGCAACGCGAGCGAGCAACAGAACCAACTTGTTGGTATCGATGACTCCAACGAGCTCCAGACAGATCTCCTCCTTGGACAGCTCAACTCTTTCTCAATTGGTCTGCCCAACGCACCCGATGCCATCGCTGCGCAGGAAGTAGCCAACTTCCTCGGAACTAAGCACCACACCTTTACCTTTACCATCGAAGACGGCCTCAACGCACTCACAGATGTCATCTTCCACCTCGAGACCTTTGACGTAACGACTATCCGCGCCTCAACACCCATGTTCTTGCTGAGCAGAAAGATCAAGGCTATGGGAGTCAAGATGGTGCTCTCAGGAGAAGGAAGTGACGAGATCTTTGGTGGATACCTCTACTTCCACAACGCGCCCGACAAGGCTGCTTTCCACCAAGAATGCATTCGCCGCGTCAAGAACCTCCATCTTGCCGACTGCCTTCGCGCTAACAAATCAACATCCGCATGGGGTGTCGAGGCGCGTGTGCCTTTCTTGGACAAGGACTTCCTCAACACAGCTATGAACATTGACCCTGCCGACAAGCTTATTGACAGGGAAGCTGGACGCATCGAGAAGTACATTCTGCGCAAGGCTTTCGATACCACGGACGAGCCAGAAACCCAACCCTACCTCCCTGAGAAGATCCTCTGGAGACAGAAGGAGCAGTTCTCTGATGGTGTAGGCTACGGATGGATCGACGCGCTCAAGGACACTGCCGAGCTCCACGTTACCGATGAGATGATGAAGAACCCGAAGCCGGAGTGGGGCAACGACATCCCGGATACCAAGGAGGCGTACTGGTACAGGTGTATGTTCGACGAGCACTTCCCCAGCTACTGCGCCGACACCGTCATGCGATGGACGCCTACTTGGAGCAACCAGACAGATCCTTCTGGACGGTAAGTCTTCTCTTTCAAGATACGATCAAGACAAGAGACTAATATAATGCAGTGCCATTGGCGTTCACGAGCAGAAGTACGCTCATGCTAAGTAGACTGTTCTTTCGGGATGAGTAGGCAAGGCTGGTATGGTAGAAACTACGGATCTCATTTTCAGGTCTCTTATGGCGCTTATAGACTGCTTAAGGGGAGATATACCCCACGGGAAATCTATCAAAGGGTTCGGTCTTTAGCACACTAATGCACCATGTTGCGTAAACTTGTTGATCAATTCACGCTCTTGACTATGCGTGATAGAGCACGATGCATGTCTTGATTTTTCCAAGAAGTAGTCGTGTCTCACAACGTGGGAGAGGTAGACACCAAACAGGTGGTTTATCATCAATTTTGTCATGGATACATCACTATTTAAACCAAACAGCTATCTTCTTCAACACATGTCAACCCAGGAAGGAACCAAAAGCCCAAGAGCCTACATCCACGTCAAGTCACACACTTTGCAACCGTAATCAGAATGTAGGTGTGCACTTACAGTCCTCTGAGTTACCAAGAAGAAGATGGAAGCCAGCTTGGTGCCATTTGCTCACGGCTGGATCAACAAGAAGATCTCGACAGATGATGTAGGCCTCGTCGCGAGAGCCAGATTTCCAGAGGTCGACTGCTCGCAGGTACTCGTTCCTGTACATCTGGCCGATAGGGCTGAGGGGACGATCGGGCTCAGATGGGGACATGGCGCTTGCGATTTGGCCGCGTAGGTGCTTTCTGCGATTCTTGGAGTCGTATCGAACTGCGCGTCGATGCGACGTCTTTGTACGGTGTCTGTTGTTTGTACTTGATCACGTCTTACGCGAATGAGTTCCAAGTTTATAGGCTGATTGTAGGCGGACGAAGTGAAGGTGAGTGCTTGCGCATTAAGCGCACTAGGGCAGGTTGAGGTGAAGGTGATATACAGAATCAAGTCTCACTTCATACAAGAAACAGCTGAACAAGTCTGCAGCCTACATTGATCTAAAACATGCAATATAGATAGTCTAAAGTCAACGTAGCCTCTAGGGTGTTCAGCCTTTTCTTGAATGAAGTGGTCTCATAATACAACATTACCTCGCCACCGGCGCCCAAACATACGTTTATCTTTTTTTCGACTGGGTATCGTAGCCACTGATACAAATACATACACACAAACTTTTAGAGTAGATCATACCGTCACTCTCCGGTAGATATCAAAACGCCAGATATAACCAAGACACATGATTTTATAAACACAGCTGAGCGCATCATGCTTCGAGAGCAGAAGATGCCTCGCCGTTACCGAACACGCGGAATTGTATGAAGATGGTTATGTCTTCGACCATGGTGCCGAGGGAGCCGATGAGCCAGGGGAGGTTGGTGAGTATGTACTCTTTTTCCTGCGAGTGGAAGATGATCTAACAGATGTTAGTCGCCGTGACTTCTAGCAAAGTGAAGATGACTTACCCCCGCGCCATACGTAGCATTGCCCAAAAGACTCAACATGAAAAAGAGCAGTGACAAGCCTTCGCAAGACTTCTCCCTCTGGTTCTTAATGATCTGAGGAATGCGCGCTCCAAGATAAGCCACCGCGCTTGCGTATCCCAAGATCATGGCGCCGACAGGGTTATCCGTGGTGTCCTCCGTGTTATGCTGAGGCTGCGGAACCCATACACCAGTCTTCCACGCGATAGCCCAGCCCGCGGCACCAACAACGCAGACGCCCACGATGCTCAGCGCATTCTTAACCCACTCGCTCGCGCCATCGCCCACATCCGGGATCGTAGGCAGGGAGCTCGCGCGCCGCCTGCGACTAGCCGCCGAATCGCGCCTGTGACTTCCCGGTAGGCCGACATTACTGCTATCGCGTCTGCCCAGCAGGGGCGCCTCAACGCTGTTTGTAGACTGCACGGAGGTTTTGCGCTCGCCGCGGCGCGAGTTCTTCATGTTGTAGTATACGCATTGCGAGATGAGGACGAGGTCGGCGAAGCAGAAGTAGATTGCGAGGGCGATGACGGTGGGGACGAGACCGGCCCAGAGGGCGCCAGCAAGGTTGGTTATGTCGCCAACGAACCAGACGACGAGGAAGGCGAGGGAGATGCCATCAGCGGAGGATGATTTGTAGTTTTCGATTAGTTGCGGAACCTGCGTGGTGTTAGAGTACGAGTTGGTGATGCATCATGTCGCGTGCTGCAGCTTCCGGTCGCGGTTCTATCAATAGCTCAGGTCGGTATCAGAGATACATGTCAAGCTCCCTGCAATACCGCGAAAGCATAGGAAATGAAGAACAACGACGTCGCCGTATCAAGTTGTTACTCACCAATAGAAAGATCCACGAAGCCAGCGAGATAGAGCCGAAGACACCGGAAAGCGCTTCGTGAGTTGTCAGCGACACGCTGTGCGACATGACAGCTGCGAGCATGGTTGCGTTACGTGACGACAACGGGGGGTGGACGAGTAAGGTTACAGCACACACAGCGCGTGCGTACGGCTATAGGGAACAATAATTTCTTGCTTCTGTTAAATCGCAGGGCTGCATGCAAGGCTTGATGACGCACCGTCCAAGACGGAGAGAATGCCGCAACTAGCTTGTCCAGCCGAGGGAGCCGCGAAATGGGGCCGCTGCAGAAACGGATTTAGAAGCAGCAAAAGTTGTAAAGATTGGCGGGTTGGACGAATGGGATGGGAGGCTTTGATAAGTCACGATGCGCGTCGAGCAATGCAGCGGGATGTCGGACTAAAAAAGCAGAGGTGGGCTAGTAAAAGACTACTAGTCTCTCGGGTCATCTGTATGCAAATCTCCCTGGTGTTTCTGTTGAGGGACAGATTTTTTTTGTTCGACAAAACTCTGGGAGCATATGCAGGGTGGTGAGGGTCCCAGGCGCTTTTTATAAACGAGGTCTGTACTTCAACAACTGATGCAGTGCCTTGGAGGGCGCTTTCAAGTGCTGTGGTACAGTATACGACGGCCAGATACGTAAAGAGGACAAAAAGCCTTCGTTACCTAGGTGCAGTCGTTCAACAGCCCATAGAACGAATGCTCACTGTGCAGCGTCAACTCATGGTTATTATGCAAAACCTTCGAAGCAAGATTGACTCGATGACTGTGACTGACCACCGTTTTGCATGGCCAGTGCTGGTGAGATTCTGCCCCTATGAAGAGTCTGGACCCCAGTGCTTGAGCCCCCGAGGCGCAGGCTAATCGCCGGGGTTGTAAAATTAGCTTCTTGCACGTGACGTCGGGACCAAGCGTCAACCTTGCCCAGGTGGAAGAGAGTGATCAGCTGCCCAGGTGTCCATCAACTCGGCACCTTCACTGGCTTCCGGCTAACATTCGCTACACTCTTCTCTTGTCTCTACCCGTTCACTCGTTTGATTCATCCACATAGCTCATAGGCGACGACCTGTATCGCCCTTAATATAACTTTGGCTGTTCGTGAAACGCGCGTCAGTCAGCTCCATCGTAAAAACGCTACCAGTCCGCCTGCTACCACCAACAACAACCGCCCACCATGTTGCCCAAGGCCTGGCTCTCCGTTTTTGTCTTGACCGTCGCATCGTCGGCCTTCACCCTCGAGGATCTACACATGGACGGCATCAACCAATACCTCCACCAGGGAAAGAGGCAGGACGCCGAAGGCACCGGCGGCTCATCACCATCCGCCACGCCCGCGCCATCGTCAGCAGCACCACCAGCTTCATCCGCCGCACCACCTGCCACATCGTCGGCCGCCCCTCCAGCAACATCCGCGACTCCCGAGCCAGAACCCTCAACCACCAACAACCCACCGCCGTCGAACGATCCCACATCCGACGCTCCCGCACCTTCGACTACCGCTGCCGCACCCACTTCCGATGGCGGCAACAACAACAACAACAACAACAACAATGATGCTTCAACAACCGCGGCGGGCACGAGTCGCACTGGTGGAGGTGGCGGCGCCGCTAACTCACCAACGGCCACCGAAGATGGCAGCTCTTCCGTACGAACGACTCCGATTGTCAGGACTTCCGCCCTCTTCTCCACCTCGGTGTTCGAGTATACCACAACTGTCGACACAACCCTGAGCGATGGCAGAGTTACCAAGGCGACCTCGACAGGCACCAGCACTTCCGTCTCCTCCACCGGTGAAGCCGTCATCACCGACCCGCCCACTGCACAAGCAGGCGACAGCGACAACAGCGGTGGCATCAGCGACTCCAACAAGAAGGTAATCGGAGGTGTTGTCGGTGGCGTGGGTGGAGCCCTCCTACTCGGCGGTATCGCCCTCGTCTTCTGGCGCATGAAGAAGCGCCAAGCACGTGTTCACGAGGATGACGACGACCTCATGGCCGGCACTGGCTCAGCCCTCGGTGACAAGCCCCAAAACGGCACTGGTTCATCGCCCTTCCAGTCGAACCTGGAGCAGTACCACAACCCAGGAGGGCGCCCCAACGCAGCTGCCAACTTCTAGGCGAAGCGCAGCCCGACCAAAGTACATAGGCCCATGAGGGTCCATTACGATACCAACGACTACCTGCGGAATTTGTCTGAGCTAGAAGCGATTTTGAGAGACGACAGCACGGCGGAGGATGTATATATGTGCAATCGCGGCTTTAATGCACGAATGGCGTCTCTGTGAGTTTGCATTCCAGGCGCTGATTCCGCGATGTTAGATTCGTGTATACCGTCACCATCGTGGTCAGTCAGTCCCGCAAGGGCTGCGCACAATGTAGAACTAGACGTATACCATCACGTTACGGAAGAGGCACCACAACAACCACTTTCATCCGCTCACTCCCCATCATCATCCTGTCAGTGTACGTTGCGTTTTGCATCGTTACACTTGTTTTACGTCCGTTGTAATAGAGCGTCATTGTCTTTCTTGTTTGTTTTAGCATAGTCATACCCCAATCCATAGCGCGAAATATCGAAATCAACATAGCCAAAAAGTGGTTACTGTCCAATTCCTTCTATTACATCACCATTATCATGCTCTCCTTTTCCCCCTCACTCTCAGACAAGGCCGTCCTTCTGCCCGCCTCGTCCTTCTTACGTGTGCAGCGTGCACATGTTTATGCGTTGCCAGGGGTCGAGTCAAGGATCGTGTTTCAGCACCGTCGCAAGCAACCAACGTGTCGACTTGCCCAAACAAGCTTTGTGACCGCTGGGCCCCAAACTCGTTTGGCGTGAGATAATGCATGTTCGGCGCTTCCACGCCATGTGGAGGCGTTTGGCGTTGGGGTCGTAGGTTATACTTAGGTGCGGTTGGCCCCGGGTGGGTGTTTGGAACGGGGATTTGGGTCCTTTACTCTCTGGAGAGATTGCGATATTTACATTCGTTTGGTGCGATTCAACTAATTATTTTCAAAGGCTGTGCCTGCATACGTTCGGAGGATATTGGCGATTTTGGTATCGAGGAGGTTTTACGCACGACGTTCATTCACGCCCGGCACTTTTCATCTTTCACGCGCGGCAAATATTCAACACCGGCATCGATTCACGCACGACAAACCTTTCACGCCTGGAAAATTCTTTCCATACCGACATCTTCCAGCACCGGCAAGATTCACGCACGGCAAACTTCCACGCACGGCAAGAGCTTTCACGCACGGCAAGAGCTTTCACGCACGGCAAGAGCTTTCACGCACGGCAAGAGCTTTCACGCCTGGCAGATCTTTGTATACCGGCACTTCTCACGCGCGGCATCTTTCACGCGCGACACCTTTCTATATCGACACCTTTCAGGCGCGGCAGAATCATTTCATACCGGCAACGATTCACGCCCGGCATCCTTCCAGCACCGGCAAACGTCTCTGTCTACCTCACTTACACGTGCCAACAACTACCAGCCACTCCACAGCCATGTTCCTTCCCACAGCCCTCCTAGCTCTAATCCATCTCGCCCTCCCCGCCCTCTCACATGCCTCTCCACAACCCGCCCTAGTCTCCTCGGATTGGGAGATGTCACTAGTTCCTCGTCACACCCTCTTCCTACGACAAGTATCCGATCTGCAGACCTTTGACGGCAACCTCGGCGGAACGCGTGCATCACCCATTACAAATTCAGGCGACAAAGAACGACCTTTCCAAGTCGATGGGGACACATTTACCAGTTTTGATTCTGCGGCGCAGAGAAGTTGCGATAATCAATTTCAAGGGTGCAGTAACACTGCGAATAGTAATGGGGGAGGTGGAGGTAGGGGAAAGAAGGGGAAGAAGAGGCAGGATGGGGGGTTGAGTGTTAATGATTGTGATGAGCAGAAGAGTAAGTCATCCTTCTTCTCTTACTCACTAGAGATTGGAACGGATCGCTAACAGACTTGATAGACAAATGCAACGACGCGCAGAAGAATGCACAGGTTAAGGACTTCAATAGTGCGGTTGCGAGTACGAACATTGGTCCTGATCCCGATTTTCCGGATTTCGATCTTATTTGTGAAGGGTAGTCGAGGGAAAGAAGCATCTGGTTACTTGGTATGGAGGTGAAGAGACACGAACTGGTTTTGTGGTGGAGATTAACGCAGCGTTAAGAACAAACGTGCAAAGAGCACTATAACGATATATCAGCAGAATAGAAACGACATTTTATATATCAAACAAACTATTGCGAAGTTCGTGATGTCCATGATCGTATCACGTGGGTACGCTCGACGCTAAGTTTGGACGCGTTTACCTCGACTTTTCTCCAACTCTCCACTCAAGAACTTTATCCACCAACACGCCTTTACACACCAAAGCTGGGGCTTGATAACATGGCCACAACTCGTTGAGTCGCCACTGCTCATCTTGCATGGTTCTGTCAACGCGCCGCGGTCACAATGCCTCCGGCGCTTCTCTCCGCTTGTGCTAAGTCAATAGCACTTCTTTTCGTCGATCATTCTGCATCCTAGACTACTAGAAACCCGACAAAAAGGCCGACAGCTTCAATGGCACCCAAATCTCGCGCCGTGACAGCCAAGGTCCTGCAAACACTACTCGTACATATTGGCGCACCATCATCGGGAACAAAAGCAGTACTACAGGAACGGTTCCGACGTGATATCGGAATATCTCATCTTTCCAAGAGTCAACCGACATGGCCAAAATCTGGAGCTGCAAATCAGAAGCTCCGTATTATGAGCATCGACATGGGAATCAAGAACCTGGCGTTTTGCGAGGCGGAGGTATCTTACCCATCGAAGGATAGCCTAGATGCGGACATGAAGGTTTTGAGATGGGAGAAGATTAACCTTACGGAAGCCCCAGGGGACAGGATACAGAGCGAACAGAAATCTCCACGAAAGGGCAAGAATACAAAGCAAAGTACTGAGGGTGCTGACGAAGTATCGGATATGTACTCTGCGGATGCTTTGTCCAAGACAGCTTACAGCTTAATCAAAAACACGATTCTAGCAGGCTCGCCAGACATCATCTTGATCGAAAAGCAGAGATGGAGATCGGGCGGTGGCAGCGCGGTGCAACAATGGACTCTCCGGGTCAACACCTTGGAAGGCATGTTATGGGCCGTACTTCAAACCATATACGCCCAAAGACTAGAAAAGGGAGCGTCATTACCCACTGAAGCAAAACTCTACGAAGTCTTCAGTGCAGATCCCAAACGCGTCGGCCAGTACTGGCTCACCCGAGCTGCTGGACGCCTCGCAGAAGGAGACGAAGAAGCCGTCAAATCAAGTGAGGGTAACGAAGACGAAGCGGCGAGTCCCAAAAAGACTCTAAATCGATCCAAAGCAGAAAAGAAGGTCAAGATTGCTCTCCTCCGCTCTTGGCTCACCGCAACACCCGCGTCCACGGCATCGGTAACACAAGACACGGTACCCGGCATAACCTTCAGTTTCGCGCCAGATGCAGAGAGCACTCGTCAAGCGCTCCTATCGCTATCAACATCCAAACGGCGCAAGAAAGCCAAAGAGGAATCAGACGACGTGCTTCCAGCTGCAGCAGTCGCAGGCTCTGCGCTCAAGAAGCTGGACGACGTCACAGATTGTTTTCTTCAGGCTGCTGCGTGGGTCAGCTGGGAGTCGAATCGTCTGCAGCTGCGGCAAGTGTGTGAGCGGAATAAGAGCGGTGATGGAGAGGTGGATGAATTGATGGATGAGGTTATGCTGGAGATGGTTGAGAAGATTGAGGGGCTTTGATGTGGACTTCTTCTATCTTTTCTCTAGCCATGGATCTGTACCACCCTTCGAGAAGTAGGCACAGTATCTATGTATAAGTGTCTAAGCAACAACAAAGGTATCGTCTCTGTGTGTTGCTCCGGTTCCGGTTCGACACACCCGTGTCGAACAAAGAACGAACCATGCCTGCACACCCCCACTTCGCGCCCGTGACGTGGCACCCTTCACGTTTTCACATGCAAACTTCATCCAGTCATACGATCTCACAAAACACAGCTTCCCCAGCCATCACATCTGTGATGCATGCTCAGTATATAAACACACAGATCTTGGAAATTTCCAGAAGTCTTTATTTCCGCTTGACGGTCTCGGTGGCGCAATGGTAGCGCGTTGGACTTCTACTAACTGTATCCATGGTTAATCCAAAGGCTGCGGGTTCGAGCCCCGCCCGAGATGCTTTTTGCTTCCCTTTTGCTGCTCTTCACTCATCTGTTTCACGTATTAAAAAATGATGTTGTGAGGAGGTGGGCAGATGAAGTTTGTCAGATATTTTTTAGGCTTGGTGGGGGAGGGATCGAACATCAAAACCAGGCTGCCACTCTTTACATCGGTTTGGTCGTAGGTAATTCATTGCGTATTGAAATGACTGGGAATAGTCTATTGCTAGGATAATTCATGCGCCATGACACCAATAGCGCCGTAGATGCTCACTTTTGCCTGCTTATACAAAATTGACTCAATCAGTCAGCTCCGCACTCCGGGTAACCTCCTCCTTCATCTCCCTGCCTTTCGCAGCTAGAAGGTTGAGCGCACTACCAGCCATCACAAATCCACACTGATCATGGGATAGAGTGTGCTTGGTCTTGACGATCTTCTCGCTACCGTCCTTCTTCTTGAGGACAAGCTCGACTTCGCCCTTGCCACCACTCTTCAGCACGTCCAATAATCCCCTTGTAGCGACCTGGTCGCATGCTTCGAAAGCGTCGTAGTCGGCTTCGTTGGCGAAGGTGAGAGGGACGATACCTTGCTTCTTCAGATTGGTCTCGTGGATACGGGCGAATGACTTGGCGAGGATGATGCGGCCGCCGAGGTATCGGGGTTGTAGGGCGGCGTGTTCACGGGCAGAGCCCTCGCCGTAGTTATGCTCTGCTACGACTAGCCACTCGATGCCCTGGTCGCGCCACCTCTTTGCTAGTTCTGGAATACCAGAAGTCTTACCGTCGAAGTCGTAGGCAACGTTGACTTCATCAGTCTGGGCGTTGACTGCACCGATGAGTGTGTTCTCAGAGATGTTGGGTAGATGGCCCTTGTACTTGAGCCATGGACCGGCAGCCGAAATGGTGTCTGTTGTGCATTGTCCCTTGACCTTGTAGAGTACCCGCAGGCCTGTAAACTCCGAGCCGGGGAATGCAGGGAAGGGATCAAGGAGTGCCAGACGGGTGGAGGTAGGCGAGACAATAACATCTACGCTGGGGTCTGGAACGCCTGGCGTAGGCATGAAGTCTGGGTTACCGTCTGCGAAACCAGCGGTAGGGAGGTCAGAGCCCTTTGGCGGCGAAAATTTGAAAGGCTTGCCGTCTGGTGTCGGGATGCTGTCGGTCATTGGGTTGAAGGTCGTAGAGCCAGAGTATGACATGGCAGTAATGAGTTCGGGAGAAGCGAGGAAGTTCATGGTAGCTCGGTTGCCATCGTTGCGGCCGGGGAAGTTGCGGTTGTAGGATGTGAGGATAGCGTTGGATTCGCCCTTCTTTACGTCGTCGGTACGCTTCCATTGCCCAATGCAGGGACTTTGAGGTTGTCAGTATTTCGAATGAATCAGGACAGACTGAGAACTCACCCGCAAGCGTTTGCCAATACAGTGCCACCAGCAGCAGTGAACGTTTGAAGGGTTTCATCCCGTTCCAACGTTGCTCGGATCTGTTCACTGCCCGGTGTAATGAAGAAGTCTGCCTTAGGCTTGAGACCCGCTGCCAGAGCCTGCTTCACAATCTCTTCTGACCGTGTCATGTCCTGGTATGAGCTGTTTGTGCAGCTACCAATCAGGCCCGCGCCGAATATCTGTGGCCATCCCTTCTCTTCAACTACAGACTTGAACTTGGATAGAGGTGTTGATAGGTCAGGGGTGAATGGTCCGTTGATGTGTGGTTCAAGTTCCGAGAGGTTGATCTCAATAACTTTGTCGTAAGCGGCTTCCGGGTCAGGTCGTAGCAAGTTCTGCTGCATTGGTGAACCGGCGATCTTTGCGGCGGCTTCAGCGATCGGTCCGCGGTGTGTGGCTTGGAGGTAGGGGATATGCGCAGGAGAGAAGGGGAAGAGCGAGGTAGTTGCGCCGACTTCAGCGCCCATGTTGCTACATCGTATTAGTATTTCTCCATTCGTTGAAAAGGTGTGAGGGTCTTACCAGATAGTCGCCATACCTGTGCAGCTCAAAGACTGCACACCGGGTCCAAAGTACTCAATGATAAAGCCAGTACCACCCTGCACATACGTTAGCCAGAAGTACTTGGCCATGTTCAGATTGACATACCCGGACGGTCAGCTCGCCAGCCAATTTCAGGATGACGTCCTTTGGCGATGCCCATCCGCTGAGTTCTCCGGTGAGCTTCACACCCAGAATCTTGGGTGCCTTTAGCTCCCATGGCGCATCCACAAGAGCATCCACCGCGTCCGCACCACCAACACCGATTGTAATCGATCCCAGACCTCCAGCATTCGGCGAGTGGCTGTCGGTACCCAAGATCATCAAGCCCGGAGCGCTGTAGTTCTCCAAAACAGACTGGTGGATAATACCAGCGCCCGGTGGCCAAAACTCGATTCCATACTTCTTCGCCGCCGACTCAAGGAAATCGAAAACCTCCTTGTTACCTGCTATCGATTGTGGAAGGTCGGTATCGGCGCCTTTTTCTCCCTAGAAGAACTGATCAGCGAAACGCTCACAGGATGGCCTGGACGGCCTCCAGGGTACTACTGACTACTATCATGTGGTCGCCTTAAGGTTGTAGTCAGCACATGCCTCCATCGCAGTTCATCCATGACCGTCACTCACAGTGTATACTAGCAGGCACAGCCGTACTCGGCAACCCACAACTCATAAACTGCAACAGCGCCATCTGCGCACTCGCATCCTGCATCGCCACGCGATCGGGCTTCAACTTGAGATTCGCCTGACCCCGGATATCCCTCCCGCCATTGGTATTGCTCAACAAAGACTCCTCTGGACTCTCAAGATGCGAATACAGAATCTTCTCCGCCAAAGTCAATTGGCGAGAGGAACCGAGTACGCGCCGAACTTCTTCGAGCCGCGAGAGTAGTTTGGCGTACGGTGGAGTGCGGGAGGCGAGGTCGACATTGCGCGCGGAGGGCGGCGAGTGCGATGTGGCTAGGCATCTGAGCGGTTGGCGGAGGGAGGAGAGATGGGACTATAGAGGTAATGTCAGCGTTTTTGTGCTGTTTGAAGGTGTAGTAGAGAAGCGCGATGACGATGACTACTGCGAAAGTCGCATGAGGTTTGGAGAGATGTTGAGCGGCCAATGGCATGTGTAGACTCACCCTGCAGTTGGCTGCTTGACCAGCACGAAGGATTTGCGACCGCATCTTTTCGTAGGTTGTCCGTGGCGGCGACGCGGTGCGAGCAGGTCAAAAATGGTGCCTTCAGAATATACCGAGCCGACTGCGGAGAGGCACGCGAGTCATTGGTACCGCGGAGAAGGAAACCCTCTGACCCAATCACAGCACGTGTCAAAGTAATCTGAGAGATGACGCGATGGGCGATGTGCCATCTTGAAATTTATGCTATAGCAATGGCACTGGTATCCTAACTAAAGTGACAACTCCAGATTGACAGACTATTACCGTGGCCGAGACAATGCTCCGTACCTGTAACTAAACGTGCCGAAGCGTAGAAACCCTCAAACCAATCCACCAAACCCGCCGTCAGTCAATATGCAAAGGCAAATCGGACTAGTTTCGATCAATCAAGTCAAGTTGAGTGGCTGTCGTAAGCGCGAAATCATACTCGTTGTTTCGGACTTACAAACCGGGAGGTGGAGGGACGGCGCCATAGTTGGAAGGCGATGCAGCTGGTGGAGGCGGCGGAGGAGCAGCGTAGCCGGATGGCTCTGAAGGCGGCGGCGGTGGTGCAGCCGCGCCAGCGCCGGGAGCAGGCGACTGCGTCTGGCCATAACCGTTCTGAGCATAGTACGCCGCATACTGCTGTTGCTGGAGTGCGAGATACGCTGCATACCCACCGTAGGCCGCATAAGGATCAGCCTCTGGGTTCTGCTGGTAGTAGGCAATCCATGCTTGTGCCGCATTTGCATCGTAGGCTTGGTTGTTAGCATCAGCAGTCGGTGTTGCAGCAGCAGGAGACATGATTGTGTCCTGGCCGCCGTAACCGTTCTGACCCTGAGCGCCGTAGCCACCGTAGCCGCCGCCTCCTCCGTTTCCGCCACCGTATCCGTAGCTCTGGCTGCGATCACGATCTCCGCGATCTCCACGGTCGCCACGATCGCCGTATCCCGGTCGTCCACCGCCATAGCCATCTCGGTCGCCGTAACGGTTCGGTGGAGGGCGTTCCTTGTAAGCGTGGTAATCCGACTTTACCTTGTCGAGGAGCTCGTCGCAGAGTTGCTTAGCTTGGGCTACACCTTCAGGGCGGGGTCCACTATGATCTGTCAGTGATTGGAGGATAGAAATGGCGGGGTATACGAACGCGATGTGAAGGTACATGGGCTCGTCGCTCTCTTGTCCGCTGTTTGGCTCCATGAAGCCGGAACCGCGACCTTTGATCTGGACTTTGCAGCCTGTCTCCTGTTGAATGAACTTGACGTTGTCGCCACCGCGACCGACAACCTGTGCGCGCAAGTTAAAGCCGCTGATAGGCTCGAGACCTACGGAAATCTTCTCTTCGGGCCACTTGCGCTGGGGATAGTTAGCGACATGTTGGATGATGGACAGGGCAACATACTCTGCCGAACTCGTCGCGTTCAAAGTTCTCCGGCTCCCTGCGGCGGAAGCGACGTTCGTCTACGAGGTTAGGAAGGTCTTCCTTCATCATCTCTTCGATCATCTCTACGGCCTTGTCCAGACCTTCCTTAGAGGTGCTAGTGATGCGGAGGTATAGCGGCGGGTTCTGTTCCTGTTAGCATTGTCGACGAAGATCAGAGTGTGCACCTACAGTAGCAGTGGCCATGTTCTTGTCAGGGTAGTATTCTCCGCGAGTAGTGACATCTTGCATGTATAAGCAGGTATTCTAAAGGTTAATGGTTGTAATCGGGGATGCGTACCGGCGCCAGTCTCGTCTTTGATCTAGATGGCACATGGAGGTTAGCATTTGATAAATGGGGTGGGGTGCTAGATCAAGTAAGCTCTGACTCTCATAGAGAGATGCGCAAACAGAGACCAACTCCAGCCTCGCTACACATGCACCAGGTACAGCGCAGCAGAGCATGAAGAAGGCATGATCCTACATGATCAGTGGACAGCAAAAACAGTTATTTACCCTCTTTTGTGTAGCTCCTTTAGTCAGTGTGTAGCGATTACGGAGATCATTGATCTCAATATCTTTGATGTAGTCACCATCCTGCTGGTACGTCTCGTTGTTTATGGCCGCGGCGGAGTTTGAGGCAGGCGACTTGGCGACTGGAGGAGTAGCGGCCTGAGCTGTTAGTCTTGTCGTGCTTGGAAAGATATGGGTGAACTTACAGAGCGAATCGGTGGCACGTCGACATGCTGGATGCCCTTCTTCGCCTGAATCTGCGCGTTGATCCTCGCAGCCGCAGCCGCCGCCTTTGCTGCCGCCTCGTTCTTGAAGTTGGACGATGCAGGGCTGTCTGTGCCTTCACGGGCGATAGGGCTACGGGCGCGATGCGACTCGGATTCCCTCCGCGACGGCGACCTGGAGCGACGATCTGAGTCGAAGCGCGAGCGGACAGGGCGCTCGGCATCGTCGCTATCAAAGCGCGATCGGGGGCGGCGTTCCTCAGACATGATGCGGGTGGTCGTAGGGATAGTTGTCGTGTTGCGGTTGAGTGAGGCTCGAGTTGGTGTTTGTCGATGAATCTTAGGCTCTGGCAGGAGCGACTCGCTTATTAGCGTGCCGCGGCTGAACCTGCCTGTTCGTGGCCTGGTGGCTCCTCCGACAATCGGCCGGGGATTCTATTTCACTTTCTGGGGCGGTTTGACGTGAACCCCATTCCCATCCGCAGTCACTCCTCGCCTACTCGCCTTCACCGCGACCACTGCCCGCCATGGCTTCCCGGAGAGCAATGCTGCCGCTGCGCAGTCTGCTCAACAGGCAATGCGCCGGCTCCCTCCACCAGCAACAAAGAGCATCCAGCTCCTCGTCGACTCAGGCGCTGGCTTACAAGGCCCTTCACCGTCGCATCGCGCCTCTGCCCACCGAAGACCGTCCCCCGGCGTGGTCGGCGCCCGCTGCCGTCAGCAACATCCTCTACGAAACACCGCTCCCATCCCAAGCTCCGCCCAAGAGCCACATCCTCAACTGTTTGGTACAGAACGAGCCCGGTGTGCTGTCCCGCGTATCCGGTATCCTGGCTGCCCGCGGCTTCAACATCGACAGTTTGGTTGTCTGCAACACCGAGGTAGACGACCTCTCCCGAATGACAATTGTGTTGCAAGGCCAGGATGGTGTCATAGAACAAGCCCGCCGCCAGCTCGAGGACCTGGTCCCCGTATGGGCTGTGCTTGACTACACCCAGTCGCCCCTCGTTCAGCGCGAACTGCTCCTCGCCAAGGTATCAATTCTTGGCCCGGAGTACTTTGAGGAGCTGCTTGCGCACCACCGAGAAATGGCTCAGACCCCGGAGATGGAGGAGCAATACGAACCAGACATGACGGATGAGGAGCGCAACGCAATGGCACAGGAGGCTGCTCGTGAGTCTTTGCGGAAAGACTACCACCCGACAAACCTGCCCGTCAGTCAGGCACTCCGACACAAGCACGAGCATCTGCGCGCCATTACATTCATGACTCATCAGTTCGGTGGAAAGGTGCTCGATATCAGCACAAACAACTGCATAGTAGAGGTTTCCGCGAAGCCTACCAGGATTGACTCCTTCATGAAGCTAATTGCTCCATTCGGTATCCTGGAGTCCGCAAGAACTGGTAAGCACCGTGGCATGTTCAGGCACAGCCGATTTGCTAACCACACGCAGGCCTCATGGCTCTGCCGCGCTCCCCGCTACACAACAGTGCCGATGTGGAGGAAATGGAGGCGCAGGATGTTGTCGACAACAGCCTGCTTCCTCCAGGTTAAACGTCTTGAAAAGCGGGCGGTACCAAGTTTGTTCAGTGTCAACATATGCGGGCGTTTAATCTACGTGTATAGTATGGCGTTCAATCAAGGCAGAAGACAGCATTCCAAGTCGGAACGCTTCATCCATTTGAGACCAAGCACCCTCTTCTTCGACACAACGTGAGACGTACTACGCGTGATGTATACATGTCATGCACGGCCTACCCCAGGTCCTGCCCCACAGCAGAATCCAGTCGTTCGAGTATGTTACAGCGTATGACAGGCGAACAGGTACCGTTGCGGGTCCCGCGGAACCCTCGTACGAGCAAGCAAACGGTCGAATGAAGCTAGCGAGGTCTAATACATACTATTCTACACGATGCCCAGCCGGCTCATAATGTAGAGAACTCGGACCGGAGCATTGAAAATTCGGACCGACCCCATCACCTACTAGTTTACCAAAAGTCCATCTACCTCTATCTGCATCAACACCCACCATTCTTGACTTCCTGAAGCCCTATTTTCAAACTCCTGAGCATTCCTCACTCAACAGCACAATGTCGCAAATACCCGTCCCTGCCGGTCTCGTAGAAGATACGCTAGACCACGCGATCGAAATTCTCGGCAAGCAATTCGAAGCCGACGCATTCCAACGCTATATTCTTCTGGATGAAATGCAGGGATCAGGAAAGACGGAGATTGGGGAAGAGATGAACAAGGAGGTTTTTGCGTTTATCGTGCCTGATTTTCTCAAGGCTGGATCGAGGAGTATGACGGTTCCTGGGAGTGGGGTGGCTAGTGTTTGGTAAGTTTTTGATACACTATCATGAGATGTTCCTCTTTCAAGAGATAGAGGATCTGAGAGAAAAAAATGTTTTGCGAATGGACGTTGGAAGATACTAACAATGTATTGTGCAGGACACTAGAAGAAGTAACAGAAAACTACAAAGAAGAGCCACACAACCCACCCGCCGTAACGGAACTAAACTCCCTCGCTCACCACGTCCGGAAACGCTTTATTCCTCCCCAGGCAACTCACTTGCTACATCTAGTCCTTTTAGCAAACGACCGCACTCACCCTTCTACTTCAAACCCGGCTAAAGTCAGTGACCTCATTCGCCCTGTCCTTGATATGGCGAGGGAGAAGGGGTGGCCTGTGGTTTTGGAGTCTACGTCACCGAGGAGTAGAGATGTGTATACGCATTTGGGGTTCCAGATGTTGGAGGAAATTGTTGTGGGAAAGGGGAAGGTGGATGGGGAAGGGAGGGGCCAAGAGGGGGGTGAAGGTGTGAAGCTTTGGGCGATGATGAAGTGCTGAGATTCTCTCGGCGTGCATGTCGTTTTAGGGAGTGCGCTGGAATGATACTGTGCGTACATTGCGTACTGTTTGGAGACAGCTCACGCGTTCTGACAACTACGTAGGGTAATCGCACCACTGATCTTGCTCGCAGCGAGCCATTGGACTCAGACGTGTGGAGGCGCATGCTATTATATCATCATTATCAAGACATTTCAGCGGTCGCCAAGTCATATGTGACCGCATCACCAAGACCAATCGTATATGTAACCGATATCTAAGCAACCCGTCCTTCACATGAAGCAGCAAGCAAGCAAGCAAGCGAAGCGGCCCACAAACCTCAATTCTGAGTCGCGTTCAGTCCCTCATCGCCTTACCACCGGCAGTATTACATCTCGAATCCTCACAATTACTCGAACCGACATGCCACATTCAAGCCCTGAAAACCACACCGATCACCCACGTGGGCAACACACGCATCGCAAGTGGCAGACAGGTTCCAAACGTCTGGGTCTGGATCATGCAAGCGCGATGTCATAAAAGGCGTTCTAGCGATCCTACATATGCAGCACCCCTGTCCGTCATAGCGGAGCTGGTATAGGCAGGTGAGCACGCGACCTTTCAAGACGCAGAACTACTTGCATGAAATGGCGACGCGCAGACGTGCATGCAGATGTTGATACAAGCATCGCCAATGTGGCGGACAAGTGCCGTAGCCCGTGGAACTCGGGTATGCATATCGATCCTTTGAGAGAATGGACTGGTTTGGCGGATTTTTTTGCAGAAACCTCGTCTCGACAGTCAAATTTGTGTACTTGGATATGTGGGATTGCCACTCGTTTTCTTCAGGACTTGTGATTTGAAAAAAAGGTAGACTTAGTGATGAGACTAACGGCTACCTTCATCCTTCGTTCTCGTATATCAACTTCATAATGTTTGGTCTGACTCACTCGGTCTCCATCGTCTAGCACGTCCGGAGGCGTGTGGCTTCTCGGAGGCGCTCAATTGAGCCAGCACTACCGCGGCTCCACGGGATGGGCATGATGAAGCTCCACTTCGGCAATGGGTCCAGGTCCCTGCGACGGGTGGCCGGCGGCCGCAAGTGCTATCGTGTGGGGACGGTTGATGAGTATTCATCGCTGTTGTTTCTCATTGATCAGATAGATGCGGGGACAAATTGTTATCGTACTGAAAGAACTCATGTGCAAGGAACAATCATGCGACAAATTTCTTCCGCGGCTCCAATCATGTGTAGATGTCTTGTTTGGTGTAGTGAACATCCCTGGTTCGCCTCGCAACAGGCAAGTGGAGGTTCGTTAAGCTGCACGTCTATCCTTGTCTAGATGCAAGCTTTTCTTCTCCAATTTTCTCCAGATACTTGCATTGGCCAATCGCATCGGTATAGTGACATTCTGTCGTCTTTCCTGGCAACACCTCCTGCTGCTTGACGATCTAGATTGGCAGCAACGGCAGCCACAACTGAGGCTTCGTCTCGATGTTCAACGTGCCGGCATTGCGCGGTACATGCCGATTGCCGCCTTGAACTGTGGATCGTGATGCTTCTCTGCAACACGGCAGACGGCTAATGTCGTTTGCTCAATTCGAATCGATTATGGCGTGCGGGAAGCAACAAGCTCTCTAGCGGAGACATCGACCTTGAAGATGCTACCTAGGTAGGTTATTAGTAGTGGTTGGTCACACGTAGAGGCTGTACTGTAGACACTCTGGGCTGACCCTTGGAGAATGATAAGCTTACCTCACCAACCGAGGTTCAACACCAGGGAACACGTTCAGCAGCTCCCTCCCCGTCATACGATAACACTGAGTGTTGAGTGGAGATGATATCCCGGCTGCATGGGATGTGGGCCCTTGCGCACGTACAAGGATGCCTGCGTAGCACCGGAGGAGGGTTCCAAGGTTCCATCATAGCGTGGATCGAAGCTATCGAGAACACCTGCGCTCGATCGATAAGTACATACAGCCTTGATAGCGCCATGTTGTTCTGGCACTTTCTCTCTAGGTTTCCGCACCCGTCTCACATTTAAATTTCACATACTCGGCTAGCAGCGCGTCATAAGCCCAATATCTTGGCATGACGAGGGCGGAGGTGTTATCTTGATTCACCCAGTTGAAACCAACGGTACGTAGTCCGGCTGGCGGCATGTCTCGGCGGTTCAACGGTCCAACGGCTCAATTGCTGTCTGACTGTGTGAACGTGCAACGCTCGCACGTATATTGCACGACCGTGCAATCATGAACCCTCGAGGGCTTATCTGACGGTGCCAGTTTATCGCTTTCATAATTCATAACAAACCCGCACGACGCAACCAATTGGGCCTATTTCCACCACCCCACTTCTCTATCAGTTGGTATGAAGTACGGCGACACTCTCAGACAGAGGTCCATACCAGAATGGGGCCATTGTGAGTACCACGCCCGCACGCTACCGCGCGACACGGAGAGCCTTCCGCTGACAGACACGCGCCTACAGACAACATCGACTACGACTATCTCAAAGACCTTATCAAGCACCAGACGACGCCCGGCACGAACAAGGCCGTATCCATCCCAGGCCAGGGCGAGAGCACCGAGCGCGCATTCGGCGACACCTTCTTCAATGTTTTGGCACAACAACATGACCGCATCAACCTCTTCGTGCGCAGCAAGAGCGGCGAGATCGAGCGCAGGCTGGAGCATATCAGCAAGACGCTAGACCAGCTGCGCGCGCGACGCAATCCGGCGAGCGGGCGTCTCCCCGCGCGGATCGTGGAGAGATATGCGAAGATAGATGCAGACGTCGCAAGGTACGCGGGATGCGCCGGAACACGCGTAGAGAGAACGCCCGCTGACACAACCGCAGGACCGGAGAGGAGATCAGGTCGCTCTCGCGATTCCAAGTCACCCAACGGACGGGCTTCATCAAGATCCTCAAGAAATACAAGCGCTGGACAAAGGACAGGGAACTCAGTCATGTGTTTAAGCAGGAGATCAGTAGCCGGCCGGATAGCCTGTTCCAGCTGGATCTGGGCTATCTCCTGGACCAATACATCGATGTGCTCGACGCGCTCCGCTCCGCTTTTGATGCCGATGGCACGTCTACGTCGCATGCCGAGCACACCAACGGTCAGTCGTCCGCGGCACACATATCTAGAAGCATTGAGAAGGGCGGCGATCTCGACTTTGACTTGGTCATGAACACGGTGCCTTTGGGGCCCAAGGGCAACAAAGCAACGTACTGGATACACCCAGACCATGTCGTCGAGGCACAGGTCTTGTTGCTCCAACACACGCGCCTCTACGTCAGCAAGGCCAGACGGAACAAATCGGGCAAAGGAACGCCTCTCCGCCGCCATTCCTCCACAACCAACCTCGATCCGTACCTTGGCAGCGAAGACACCACTGGCGTAGTTGTCTTGGACCATCCTGAAGCTTTCGCGTTCAAGCAAAACGCAAGTACGATTGGAGCGACGGAAGAACTACAGGGAAGCATCGGCATAAAGGCCGCTGGTCAAGTGCGGTGTTGCGCATCTGGCGAAACCGCGGTTGTTGTATGCACAGAGGCGGATGCGCAGGGGCAGTCACCGGTAGCCGTCAAGACAGCCAAGATGGAGCGCAAGCGTCTGCAAAGCTTTCTCGAAACTTCCGTAAGAGAGGACACCATGAAGCATTCTGAGAACGGATCGGCTAAAGACGATTCACCGGCGGTTCGACAGTGGCTTGCTGAGCACCAATCTACGAAGCCTATCGCTGGTGCGGTTTCTAAACGCACACGATTCACTGGACTCCACAACAACTCAACAGGAGGCATATGGGCGACACTGGATAAAGAAATCTGTCTGAAAGATACACTGTACAAAGATTTAGCAGATGACGACTGGACTTCGGCTGCTCGAGCAGAATCAGCAAAAAAGTTCCCTCATGCTGTTCTAGAAATTCGGCGTGAAGGCAACCAAGCTATGGCGCTCATTCAGGTCCTTGACCGCAGTCATTTGGTACGTCGATATCTAAGGTCACACACAATCAGTACACTAACAATTGCAGGTTGAACGCGTTCGAGGTTTTTCATTAGAAGCACATGCTGTCTGGACTTGCTGCAAACCCAGCGCCATGTCCGCCCCCTTTTGGATCTCCCTCCTTGAGAAGGATATCCGCAAACTACCAGAACCGGTGACAAAAAGGAGTCGCAGAACTCGAGAGAGCGCAACTGGCTCGCAAGTTCAACTATCACCTCCAGCAACTTCGACATCCAACACATCATACGATGGACAATCTAGCCCACTGGCCTCTCGTTATGAGGAGTCCTCTGCAACATCAGTACACGAATTTGTCGACCCGCCACCACTGCAAGCTTTCCGGAAGAAGAGCCGGAAGCCCTACTCAGATTATCCTCCACCGATGAGCCGGACCGAGCCAGAGCCGGAAGTGCAGCAGAGATACTGGAACGAGTACGACCACCCCGAAGACGAAGAGACTGGCTACTACATCTACGTCGACCCTGACGCGCCCATCAAATACCCCGGCCAAGATTTTGTCGAAGCACTAGCAAGAAAGACAAAGAAGCTCTTTGGCAGGAACGACAGAGCTGATGAGGCATCACTCTCCGCTGCCGAAGACTCAGATGATGATACGATCGACTCATCCCCCATAATACACGCCGCAAACTACGGGACAACAGACACCCACGGGCAGTCATCGAACCGCGATGGCTACTTCAGCACGCTCTTCCGCTCTCTCCGCGACCCACGCCACGATGCCGACCTCTTCAATGAGCGTCGCGCACTGCTCGGCCAGGTCGAAACGCATCAACATAAGATCGAAATGACTAAACTGCGCTTCTACTCTACCGCACTGGGTGCAGCTGTTGTCATGGACCTCATCTTGGGTCTCATGACGATGACAAGTCGCAAGAAGGAAAGGGGTGTTGTTGATGCGGCCGTCCTGTTAGGCACTATTAGTACACTGGTGCTTTGCGTTGTCGCGGTTATCAGCATGCGGACAAGGCAGGAGCGTCTGGGTGCGGTGCATCAGGGTGCTGTGCTGAGTATTGCTGCTGCGGTTGTGGCGTTGGATGTTTTGTTGTTGTTGTGGGTGTTGAGGATATGATGGGATGGGGTGGAGTAATGGTTTGGATGCGTCTTTGCATACGTGGTGTTGTGTTTGGGTAGCTAGGCGTTTCGGTGTTTGAGAAGTCTACCGCTGTGCTATGGGCACGGGGAAGTAGATGATGGAGCTGCTGGCGCTTAATCAGTTGTACGTAGGTTCGAGATATACCCTGTCGTTTTACATTGGGCTTGCTGTGCTGTGGTACCTATGGATTATGGATGTGATGCGGTCTCGTTCTGGTGTCTGGGCTCGAGCTCCAGCAATCGATAAGCTGGCCCTAGACGACAACGCCCGGCATGCCTAACATAGTCTACCGTTTATAACGGCCCACAACACGCCCGACTCTCGCACACTCAGTCCACCATGCCCGCGCCAGGTCATTGGATGGATTGTGCGGAATTCCAACCTGCGTATCCCGCCGGACGCAATACCTACACACGGCCTCTCCAAGCGGAATCTGCCATCGCGGTGGGATGATGCTGCCCAAATAGAATGCTTCTGATGAGCCGGTTCTCCTTCGGCCACTCTTCCTTGATGATTGTCGAGCGACCTTCGGGGTATCACAGATCGCTCCAGGGATCATGCGGACGTTGGGTATGGATCTCGACCAGGCGGTCACCTTTCGAGAAGCGCACTCTTCACGCCAACCAATTGATACTTTACGGAAGTTTATGGACGAAGTCGGAACTCAGGAGGGATTCTCTGATGCCAGTCTTGCGTTGGAAGACTTGGACCTGCGTTTCAGACGACCGTCATCGAATAATGGGAACACGTCGCGAATCTACCTGAAGCGGATAGCACCGCAACACAGGACACACCGACAAGTTTATAGGGCTGTCATACCTCGTGTAGCCATACTTGAGTGTACGGTGAAAGGGGTGAGGCGTCCAAGAAAAGACGGGATCGTCACCAACATGCTCAACAAAAGTCAATGCTTCCGACACATGTCAGGCTTGTCCCCACATGGCATGAGATCATCATGAGGCTCTGCTCTTGGCAAACCGGGGGCTGGGGCGTTGGGGTGTGCCGCACCCGCCGAATCTGTGATGGGAGCGGAAGCCCTCTTCCTAGTGGCAGCTAGCTGCATGTCGACTCTGTGCATTTATGTTGTCTACATGAGCGGCTTTGAGGTTTGAGAGATGCGCGGCCGCGAGGAAAAGTTGCCATGCCACGCGCTGCTTTGGTAGGACATCAAGGCACGACCCCGCCGCATTATCTCGGCGTGATAATGCACAGACGCGTGGAAATCGGCTGGAGATGAGCCGCCAGAGTTTATGGAGGAGAAAGTGGACCGCAGTCGCCGCGAACTCCACCTGTCGTCATCCGAAGCGTATGATAATCAGATTTTGCAGCTCCCAATTGCCCATTTGTCCTACATCCTAAACCTACGGAATAATTTATACACAGCGCCATGGTCGCCATGCCATTGTAACTCAATTTTGAGGTGAGTTGAATTCCGCGCCTACACCCAACGTTATCTCCGATGCGCGGGCGCGCTGACAGTCGATGAAGCCTCCCAGGCTCAGCAGATCTTTATAGCATTTTCCATCGACGCATTTGTACATTAGACCAACACCGCCTGGAGCGACTGCATCTCCAGATCTTATACCCCACCCATAAAGCATCATGGCTGCCCGACGAGGAAGCCGCTTCATCAAGCCGCTGCTTTACACAGCTGGTGCTGGAGCAGTCGGTGCATCCGCCCTCTACGTTACCCTACGACCTCGCGATATCCCCGGCTCAGAAGCCGCCGCAGTCCCACCACCCACATATGGCGAGGGAGGTGTCTTCCGACCACCGTCATTCCCCTCTGCCAAGAGCCGCGATGAGCAGATTGCGCAATTGAAGCGCAGCGCAGGTGTCGTCTCGCAGGTCGCAGAGAAGGCAAAGAAGTGGCTTGGTGGAAGTGGCTCGACAGCGGCAGCAGCTGAGAAGGCTGAGGAAGAGCCATATGACCTGTTGGTCATTGGTGGTGGCGCGACCGGAGCCGGTATTGCGCTTGACGCTGTTACAAGAGGTCTGAAGGTTGCGCTCGTCGAGCGCGACGACTTCAGCAGTGGTACTAGCAGTAAGAGTACAAAGCTGGTACATGGTGGTGTGCGATACCTAGAGAAGGCTGTCTGGAACCTTGACTACAACCAGTAAGTTGCCCCAGAATGTTATCCATGCGATTTCTGACTTCGTTTAGATATGCTCTCGTCGTTGAAGCTCTCCGTGAGCGTCGTTACTTCTTGGACACCGCGCCTCATCTTTCACAATGGCTCCCGATCATGATTCCGATCCAGAAGTGGTGGCAAGCTCCCTACTTCTGGGCTGGTACCAAGTTCTACGATTTCCTCGCTGGTTCAGAGAACATTGAGAGCTCGTACTACATGACAAAGAGCAAGGCTCTGGATGCGTTCCCCATGTTGAAGAAGGAAGGCCTTGTCGGAGCCCTCGTTTACTACGGTACGTTCAACAGTCACTCATTCTGCAGCAGGAACTGACGTCACCAGATGGTGCACACAACGACTCCCGCATGAACGTTTCGATCGCCATGACCGCTGCGCTGTACGGCGCAACTGTTGTCAACCATCTCGAAGTCACTGAGCTTGAGAAGGATGCCAATGGTCGTCTGTGCGGAGCAAAGGCCAAGGACTGCATTGCTGAGCGCGATGGCAAGAAGGCTGAATCATTCTCCATCAAGGCCAAGGGTATCATCAACGCTACCGGTCCCTTCACCGACTCCATCCGTAAGATGGACGACCAAGAGGTTCAGGAAATCGTCGCCCCTAGCTCCGGTGTTCACGTCATTCTCCCTGGTTACTACAGCCCTTCGAACATGGGTCTCATTGATCCCAACACTTCTGATGGCCGTGTCATCTTCTTCCTGCCATGGCAGGGCAACACCATCGCCGGTACAACAGACACTGCTTGTGATATCAAGCAAGATCCTGTTGCTGGCGAGGAAGAGATTGACTGGATTCTCAAGGAGGTTAAGCGCTATCTGCAGCCAGAGATCAACGTTCGCCGCGGCGACGTCCTCGCTGCCTGGTCCGGTATCCGCCCTCTCGTCCGTGACCCCAACGCGAGCGCGACTGAGGGTCTTGTCCGCAACCACTTGGTGACCACCTCTCCTTCCGGCCTGATGACTTGCTCTGGTGGCAAGTGGACTACCTACCGCCAGATGGCCGAAGAGACTGTCGACGAGGCGATCAAGGAGTACGGCCTGAAGACTCAGCCGCTTGTGAACCCCACTCTCGTTAGCGGAACTGAGGTCAAGGACGAGGCTCCTCTTGACGGCACCTGCCAGACCCACCGTGTTCGACTTGTTGGTGCTCACGGCTTCTCCAAGACCCTGTTCATCAACCTCATCCAGCACTACGGCATTGAGACTGACGTAGCCAAATACCTTTGCCAGGCCTACGGTGACCGTGCATGGACCGTCGCAGCTCTCGCATCGCCCACTGAACAGCGATTCCCTGTCCGCGGCGTCAAGATGGCCGAACTCTACCCATACATTGATGGTGAGGTCCGCTACTGCGTCCGTCACGAGTACGCCCAGACGGCCACCGACGTAATCGCGCGCCGCATGCGCCTGGCTTTCCTGAACGCCCAGGCTGCTCTGGAAGCTCTCCCCAAGGTTATTGACATCATGGCCGAGGAGCTAAAATGGGACAACAAGCGTAAGGACGTTGAGTGGAAGAACTCTGTCACTTACCTCGGCTCCATGGGCCTGCCCAAGAACAAGCTCTCGCTCACCCGAAAGGACGTTGAGAGCGGCCACGTCGGCAAGTACACAGATGAGGACTACCACCTCTACGCTCGTCACGGTACGTCACACTCCGACGAGGAAGCTTGTGCAAACCTCTTTGCATTTGGAATTCGGCTAAATGAAGTATTTGCAGATAAACCCGACGAGCTGCTTCAATCCGACAGCAAGTTCGCAAGCGGTCAGAACCCCGTTATCGGCCGCGAGTCCAAGGTCAACAAATAAGCGTACAGCTACGCACTCACAAATCTGACATTGGGGCTGAGGACCTGTCACATCCTCTCCCCGATACACATCACTCGCATACTGTACCATCCTACTCGGCGCGGAGGCGTATTCGAGTCGACTTGCATCATATTGTTGGCGCTCGATACCATCCGCATGACTGGCGTCCTTGTCTCCATATCGCGACATGTATATAATCGTCTACTCTTAGCGTTACCTGAAAGAATTGAGTTGACTTTGTTGCGCTCTCGATATGCTACAGTTCTGTCGTCGCTATCTATCTTTTTGCCGAGGCTTGCTGCTCTCACCGCTCGCTAGTTTCTTCTGTCTCCACTGATACCCACATTCCGCTGCTTTACTACAACATCTTCCAAGAGCATGGTCGATTATCTTTACAAATGATCTTGAGTGGGTTTGATTGTCTGTGGTATTATGTGTTTCAAGTTTGAGGTTTGCCATCACTGGTATCAGCGATACCAACTCTTCTTCAGTAGTATAGTGGTCAGTATTTCCGCTTGTCACCAGTATTGGCAACTCGCGGGAGACCGGGGTTCAATTCCCCGCTGGAGAGTACTGTCGCCTTTCTTTTTGGCGTTCCTTTGGCCGGTGAGGATGGTTATAGTGGACGGCTTCGGTTATGTTGAATTGTTTTGCCTGCCATGATCAAGCTATCCTTGCTCAGACAGAGCTCACGTGTGATACGGCCTGGAAGCTCCATGCTGTCGCTTGGTTTTCCAGTGCTGCTACTGCGACAGTGAGCTGCCTGTCGAAAAGGCCGCCTAGCTAATCAGTGAAGCCCGACGCAGTTTTTTCGACATACTACTGCTCGTCCTCCAGCTATCCTAGGCCTTCCATCCCAAGTCTGGAAGGTGCATATGCTTTCTCCGTTGTTGAGAGGGGCTAGAGGTAAGTGTGCAATTCTTACTCAAGCGATACTCAGCCTGGACTAATAGCATGGCAGTTACATCGAAGACCAGGGGTCATACCGGGAGTCTCGCCATGATCTTATGAAGAGCTCGGAATCGACGTCGTGCATGGTATCATAGGTATGCGGGACAGGCATCAAGAGACAACGCAAGATTCATTTATGCCCTTTGCTTGACTCAGTGTCTTCTGGGGTTCTGGGATGATGTCTCGTTCAGGGATCTTCGCCCACGTGGTGTCAGCCCCAGGTTTGCCGTTATACGTAGCGTCAGGCTGGACGCGAGTCAGATTATGCTTTACTGGGAAGGGAGAAATTCTGGCAGTCTGCACGGTGCAATTCCGCGTTCCCGTCATGGCCTGTGGTCCCTCATGGATACCCTGGTAGAGCTGTAGTATTCTCTACATGTTCGTTGCAGGGCTGTGCATGACTTTTCATACTCTGGATCGCTCATTCTACTCAAAATCGTAAAGTGGACTGAGTATGACGACGGACTTGCACGCCGAGCAAGTAGAATGCTCCATCAAGCAAAACTCCATCGAGATCTCGAGGCTCACGCGTTGTAGTGTGACACCATGGTCTTGTAGCCCATGCTGCACTCGTCCATTCCTTTGAGCCGGCTTCTGACGGCGTCGACCTACGCAACTGTTCAGCATGATTTGATACGCTCTTCGTCACGCTCTCTCCAACGTGGGGGCAATTCTCGCAAACTGCTGGAACTTGCCTCGGCAGGCTTCAAGTTCTAAGACAGGTCGTCATTTCAACCGCGCAACAGACGGAATAGACCGTGATGAGAGTTTGGTGATCTGTTTGAAAGGCTTGGAAATTCTTGTATTCGGGATGGAGTCCACAGCATTGGGCTGAGGGAAATTGCATCCTGTGAGTTGATCAATATTACTGTTCGGAGAATTATGAACACTGCGGGAGCAGGCATTCCAAAAAAGGCATGTATCGGTGTCTTTCGCCGCACAACAGATCTTACCAGGTTTCTGGCTATTGTTTTACCACTCAATCCTCGAACCAGGTCTGAACACCCCTTGGTCAGATCTTGGGCCTCAGAGCATCATCACACATGGCTTCGGTGACTGGTTTCGCACTTGCCGGCAACCTCCACATACCGACGCACACGAAGAGACGTTGAGCCAACGTAGCCTCTGATATGGCAATAACCGCCAGTTCCCACGTCAATTACGTCTTTGCAACTTCTACATCAGCCTATAGATCTTGCGGCATTGAGACAGCTGCCTCGGTATTATTTCGATCATAGTAGTTCTTGTCGATCTTTTCTTGAGCGTATGCAACATGACCACAGTCTGGCGGAAATAGGCCATGCGTCATTGGATACTTGCTTTCCCCGCAATCCATCCGCATGGGACCTTGTGAGCGCAAACAACTTCTTTGGGAAAATGATCGACACGCCAAGCTGGTTCGGGCAAGAGACGTGAACTAGTCCGTGCGGAGCGTAAACCTTCCGTCCAGCTGCAACGCCACTGCCATATGAAGAGCTACCAAGCAGGTACGCATCAATAGTCCCATAGCGGATGCGAACTCGCTTTCGGACATGGCTCCTAACTACCTATCTTGCCCCGCCTAGACCTCAGAACACTGCCGCCGATCGACTCCGGGGTATGTCGATCATCGACTACACAGTGCGAAGTCAGGGGTGGAAGCAATGTCTCAGCCAATCGAGGTGCGCGGATATCGAATACTTGCTGGCGGAGATGTAGGGTTTTGACAGCGTGCAAGGAAGTTGCCTCGGTCCCGATCTACGTCTCTCGATCTAGGAACAGAAGTTGGATAGGAGATGATGGCAAAAGATTATAAGTAGAAGACTCAGACGACAGAAGAAAAATCATCCTCTCAGGTCATCTCGAGTAAACCACAGCAGTACACTTCGGGATAACTATTCATCATGCATACTCTTTCTCTTCTCCTCCTCCAGGCCTCTGGTGCCATGAGCTACGGCTGGGTCGCTGGCCAGCCTGGTGTCAACTCCAGGTTGTTCGCGAGCAACGGCGTAGTAAAGCGCCAGGCCAACTGCCCTTTCAACCCTGTTCACAAGGGTGCTGCTCCTTACGTTGCTCCTTACACCTACTCTGGAGCCAAGAACGGTGTTCCCGGTAGCCAGAAGGGTGGTATCAAGGTGCCAGCAGATGGTGACACGGCTCACGCCTACACTCCCCCTGGTTCCAACGATATCCGTGGACCCTGCCCAGGACTGAACGCCGCAGCCAACGTACGTTATGTTCATTGAACAGAGTGACAAACATTTGCTAACTGAAGACAGCACAACTTCCTTTCTCACGACGGTATTACCAACTTCCAGGAGTTGGTAGACGCTCAGCAGAACGTCTACAACGTAGGCTACGAC
Organism: Alternaria triticina; assembly: GCA_022609215.1. NCBI lineage: Eukaryota > Fungi > Ascomycota > Dothideomycetes > Pleosporales > Pleosporaceae > Alternaria > Alternaria triticina. The sequence continues at coordinate 12,589 of JAGKPX010000091.1, read as the reverse complement.
CTTGCCGTCCTTCTCGCTGTCCTCGGTATTGAGGCTGGTGGTGATGTCCTCTCCGGACGTCTCAGCATCGGATGTGACGCTACGTCTCGCACTGCCACACTCCCTCTTCTGGGCAGCCAGCCCGGTCTCAACGGCCACAACAAGTTCGAGGCTGATTCGTCGCTCACCCGCAACGACTTCTTCCTTGCCAACGGAGACAACTACAACTTCAACGGCACTTTGTTCGCGCAGATGAAGGCGGTTGCCGACACCACTTCCGGTGGAAAGTTCGATCGCGAGGCCCTCTCCAAGTACCGCAGCAACCGTTACGACGACTCTGTCGCAGAGAACCCCAACTTCTACTTCGGTCCCCTCTCGCTTCTCCTTTACGGAGCCGCATCTTTCCTTTACGAGCTCTTCCCCAGCTACGGCGACAAGGGCGTCCCAGATCTCGCAACCATGAAGTCCTTCTTCGGTGCCGTTGAGGACTCATCTGCCCCAGGTGGTTGGCGCCACGTCCCCGAGCGCATTCCCGAGAACTGGTTCTCGCGTGTTGAGCCCTACAAGAACATGGATGTCACCAACGAGATTCTTGCCCAGTACATCAAGTACCCCAAGCTATTCGGTGGCAACGTTGGCAAGGGCAACTTCGACGGTCTCTCTACTCCATTCGATATCATCGTCGACGGAAAGCTGCCCAGCGATGCTACCGCTGCTCAGCTTACTTGCCTGCTTTACCAGCTGGCTGTCAACCTCATTCCCAGCACCGTCAGCAGCGTTACCGATCTTACAGATGCGTTGATCGACTTCTCCGCGGGAAAGTTGAACCCCATCTTCAAGGATGCTGGATGCCCGTTGATGGTCAGCAAGTAAATCACGCTTGACTGTTGAGCATGCCAGCAGCTGTTACAGCGCAGGCTGAGCTCCAGTTGAGGAATAGACACTTCTTAGTGAATCATGACGTTTGAGAGCGAGGCTTAACTTCATGGCATTAAGGTCACCAAGTCCTTGGGTGTAATAACTAGTAAAACTAATTACGATCCATCATATCTTACCAAATATCTGCAATGATCTGAGTGATGCAGCATTCGTATGAATTAACCCCGAAAGCTTATGTACACCTTTGAAATTCCAAATGAAAAGTGTCTCGGTTTTGCCTCCGTGGTCACGCGCGTACCTAGGTAGAATGGCGGACTACCTATCTAGGTAGGTAGTTTAGCGGTGTTGACGTCATGCACCTTCTAAGACCAGCCTGAAACCTCGGGTCTATGCATCATGCTTCGCAATACCATTCCCGCGGGGTGCGTCAAGTGATATTGCTCGCATACAACGCGTGCGATGGGATGAGCGCGGTGATCTATTGTTATGAGTCTTGCTGAGCTTTCCATGGATACACTTGAGAACATGGCTTTCGGATCCAGAGAATGGGTAAATCGAAAGAGCAGTTTTGCAACAATTCCATGACGTGTGTTCTTTCCCATCGTATATGTAACTCCGGTACCGCTATGATGAAAGAACAGGTCGGCAGAGCACTTTGATCAAAAGAGGAAAAGTGGATGTTTGAAAATTCACATAAAGGGGGGGGGGGGGGGGGGGGGGGGGGGGGAAGATGCACTGAGTTAATACCGGGGGTGCTTTGGCAGTCACCAAAACATCTCACAAACAACCAGTCCTGTGTGTACAGCCCGAAAATACATCACCGCTGGACATGGATATGATCTCCGATCCCGACCGCTCGTCGTACACGCCTCTCCTCGTTGGCATTCATGCCCGGCAATATTTCGTTGTGCGTATGAAGAAAGAGGGAATGTGTGCATGATGGACTTCTAGGACCAACTACACCATTGGCACGACGATTTAAGATCCTGTCACCTTGCTCTACTTCGTGATCACGACATACACGTGGGCACAGCATCACACCAAACAACAAAGCACCAAACCAAGTATAAAAGACAGTCACTGATCTAAGACAATCCAATCATCTTTCATCCGCACACCTGAAGCATGGACTTCGAAATGTTATCTGAAGAGGCCCAACCATTGGTCACACATGCGCATGAGCAAGAATACACCAAGTATATCAAAGCTATCGACGATCGCACCTTCAACCTCACATTCGAAGGTGCAAAGATATCATATCTTCGGTGCAGCACTATTAACGCTCTCGCAAACCGTCAAGACGTCACCGCATTCATAAAGAAGACTGAGTATCCAAAAAACGTGCTATTTCATGTTCATGACGCCCTCGAGCTCGCGGATATCATCGAACAAAGGGGTAAGAAACTCTTCCTCCTCACCACCAAGCTAGGACTCAGTCTGGAGTTTTTGTCTGCACTCTTGGCTCATGTGGACGACAATGATCTCCCTATGGAAAGGAAGAAATACGTCATAATTCCTAGGGGCCCACACCGTATGGCCATGTTCAAGCTTGTCAACAACCAAGCGCTGGTTTGTGCGCCGGTACTTGATACAGGAACATTTGATCAAGTGGTTCCGTGGCTGTCTTGCTTCCCGTTGGAGGTTCAGCATGACGTCCGCGAGCCTGATGTGTATGATGTGGGATTCCCCCAAGAACATCTCAGAAACGAGGTAGAGGAACCGTCGGCCGTATGGGAAATGGAGGATTTCGGAAGTGAAAAACATGCAAATGCGGAGAAGTCGCGGTTCGATTGGGGCGTTACATGTGAGGGGAGATGGTATTTCTTCCGCGGATTTCCGGACCGAGATGTCGATGAAGATCATGACGACAAGCAGGAAGAGGAGGGCGAGGGCAAGACAAACGAGATGGAAGATGGATTATGGGTTTTGTAACAACAAGGCGGAAGACAAGACATAACCAGGATATCTTTGTACATAAGTTTTCAATTAACAGTAGCACATGTATAACCGCATACGTATTACTTTAAAACAAGCACAAGAGATACGATATGCTTGTCATTGCACGAGCAAGCAAACTCAACGACAGCTTGAAGCATGAGTATTTTATGAACTAATCGTCGTGAGTTATCATCGCCTGGCATCTTCATCAACAAGTTAAAATCGCTTTTGACAGCACTGGCCTAGTCGCTCAAGCTCTCATCTGTTAACTTCAAGAAAGCAATGTCATCGTCAATGATCATACCTACAACCATACCTGATACCTCTCAATACATCCTCATCCGGCACTTCATACAGCAGAATACCATAAGGTGCACCATCTTCGGCGAAGAGAACTCCTTCCTTCCCATAGCCGCCATAAACGCTCTTGCCACGCACGAGAATATCAGAGAAGTTGTACATCGCGATCCAGATCTGAAAACGATATACTTCCCCGACCACAGCCGCTCGTTTTTCACCTATCGAGTCTATAGGCATGCACCGAAGCTATTTGTAGTCGCCGCCGCAGAGAGCTTAGGCATGCTTTTCCTACGTAACCTTTTGCGAGGAGACCATGCAGTAGACGAACAGTTACCTCTCGACATGGACACTCGTGTTCGAGACGAGAATAATGTCTTTTGGCTACAAGCAGATGTGGAAAGATTTCTAGATGCGCAGAAACTCGTTTGCACGCCGATATTTGTTATGGGCTTGTACAATCAGAATGCTGCTCATCAGTCTGGACTACCAATCGTAGAGGCGAGTAGGGTAGTTGGGGAGAAGGAGGACGAGAGAGAAGTGTATGAGGTCAAGTTCCACGACGATCATTTGAGGCCTTCGGAATCTGCAGAGCCTGGTGAAGAATGGGTGCTAGGAAAGAGTTTCTTGATGAGACGTTTTGCAAACAGAAATGAGGCGACGAGCGATGAGAGTTTTGATAATGCTGTATTTGGGTTCAGCTGTGAGGGCTTGTACTATCTAGTAGGCAATCCTTGAGCTTCACACTCTTAGGAGAGCGAACGAACCGAACCGCGCGGATCACCAGGTACACTTGCTTGGTAATGATGGCACATTCACGCGAGCTGACTTGATATCGTGTAACCATAAGCTAACAAGCGGAAGAGACAGGAGATGTACCAACTTCCGGTACGACTTCGTGTGACATGAAGCTGAACGCCTTAGCTCCTGCGTCAACTTCTTACATATCCATTGCCAATAGTCTTGTGGCCAACAGAAAGAGAAAGATTATTTGTTTGTATGTTCATTGGAGGTGGTGGTTTTGGAGCCAGCACTCGACATTGATGCAGTACGAAGACCAGCAAGGCACTACGGAAAGCCATTGACAAAGAACCACCTTGCAAGATACAGTTGAATGAAAAGACGATACTCGTGTCTGGGAAGACGAAGTCGTGATCAATGCCGCGACAAAGACGTTCATGCGTCAATCGACTGCGATAACAACCGAAGTCTCGTACGTATTGTGCTCAATACACATGTCAAAGTCAGCTACCAGCCGGTGGCGTATTCATCATCGGTGCATCTTCCGTTTCCCACGCTTGCACACTGCACAGATTTCCGCCGCTACTCAGCGCATACAGTCTCTTCTCATCATCGGTAACCTTGCTGTAGCAGTTTTCTCGGCTAGTTGTCCAGATGCTAATGTCGCACAACCACACCTCAGCTAGCGTAGTCTGTTAGCATACAGCGTCCATCCGAGTAGTCCGATGTATGTATAGGAGAATGCAAAGTTGATCGAGATCGCGTGCATACAAGCAACGAAGATCACCTGTTGAAACGTCGATCGGACCATGATCGGCCGGGGCAACGGTATGATCTGTTGCCGGGGATTTCATCCTTCACACACATGTTCATGGTACGCGCATTATTGACGAGAAACTTGCCGCGGCCTTTGAACGATGACGATGTCTTGCAGGCTGGACGGCAAAAGCATCTCGACGTCTTCTAGCGTACCATAAGCAAAGCTGACATCGGATACGCACAGAGGTCTACGCACGCTTGAGCCTTCTTCCGAACTTCTAGTCATGAATGCCGAGACAGGTCTGTTGGCACAGACAAGCGAAGAATCCTGCGATCTAGAACAATGCGGTAATCCTCGGTCCTGGGCGATCCACCATGTTTGGTAGACTTGCTCAAGCCAAACCTGGCGAACCATAGGAACTGAACGAGCAGTGCATCAGAAGTGCCGTAGCGCCAACTGCTGTTCTGCGGCTTTCCCCGTCAAACCGGAATACCTCTCCAGGTGAACTTGAAGAGCAGTCGTTTAGTGGTGACGAAATCAAGGTTCTCATATTGCACACAAGAAACGACCTAGGCCTCCCGTGAGGACGCGCGGTCGGGCAGGACGGGTCAACGTCAATGTCGTTCGATGAGCATGCATGATGCTGCCGAGAAGCGAACGATGAAAACTCTTTTGCTACCCAAGAGCGAGACTGAGTTACTCACCACACACATGTGATAGGCCGCGATGCGATGGGTGTGGAGATGGATAGGTATCGCAATCGATAAGTGGATAAGGTAGGGCGCAAATTCTCGCACATGGCTGCCGCGCGGAACCAGTGCCGCCCAGTAGGACAACGCCGAAGGTGCAGCAGCCCCACAATTCATTTCCATCGCATGCTGACGGCTTGTGAATGCCATCATCACAAAGTCCAGAAGCTGTGGAGTTGGCAGCGTGCAGAACAAAGCGAGCGAACGACAGCTTTCGTTGAGACGGTCCGGCAGAAGAACCGCAGGAGGATAATGTCACCTTGACGCTGTGACGGCTCGCCAACCGGTCCCACGTCACGAATCGGCGCACAGCAAGTTGGAGCTCGCGTTGGCAGGCAGTGGAGCGTACGCAGCCAATCGTGAGTACGGAGAGGCAAAGTCTGAATAACGAGAGCGTGTCCACATAGCCACGCGCCGCCGTCGCCATACCGCTTCTGCGTTCTAGCCCATCTGCTGTCAGTCCAGGGAGACATGGCGCGACTCCTTGCGATACACGTGTGTAGCATTTCCCCAAGACAGGTTCAGTCAAAGCGGTCGGTGCCTCATCTGCGATGATGACATGTGCCCGAACGAGGCGCAGACACGCTGTGCCTGGGATGTTTCGTTTACCGGCTTCAGCTCCAGCCATGCCCCTGGCGGAAGAGGGCGCGAAGAGCTCCGCGATGCAGTGATCGTCAGGCACAGCGTTATGATTGGCTGACTGTGTCCGTCGCCATGCCACTTGCGGAAGCATGAAACCCGTCAGCTTGCGATATTTTGGACTTGGCCATATTTAGCTGGAACCGAGCGCACTGTCAGTGTAAGCAAAAAGAAGGCAATCGATAGAGGTGGGAGGGCCCTTGGTAAGCGCATGCACATGAACACAAGGAAAAGGAAGTTTGGAGTTCGTTGCGGTGGAGATGAGCGCCGACAATTTCGATCGAGCGACGGCCATGGGCGAATGAGCGTGGTAGCGGGGCGACGACTCGAGCTTGTCCGCGCTGTTGTTGAGGCCGCCATGGCACGCCGTTCCACCAGCAGCCGGCCCGGAGTGGCAGGCCCCCCGATGACAGAAGCAGGCTAGATGCGTCGTGGTGCCCAGGTGAGCGGAGGATGCGATGCACAAGCGATGGCACCAGGCACGTTGCCAGGGGCCGGCCTAGTGCCGACCCTAGCGTAAAAGCTCGTGGGAATCCACTCTGCCCACCTTTCCTTCACTCACTAACCCACACCATCACCCACACACTCTTTCTATATTTCAACCTGCTCCCTCCCTCCTGTAACACTCATTCTACAGGCTCGAGGTCTTCTTGTTCATTCATTCACTCCCTCAAGACATTCTGTCTTCAACACTGTCATTCCTGACACAATACATTGTCAACGCGACAACTCACAATACCACTCATTCGAACTGCTAGTCGGTTCTGTCACTCCTGCAAATCCTAAACAAACATCCATAGCACCATTCCTTCAGCTATCCAACACTCTCAACCGCCAAAATGAAGACTTCCGCTGTCCTCGCCTCGATCCTTTTCGGCTCCTACGCCGTGGCTGCGCCTTTCGACAGACGCGCCCTTGTCTACAAGACCGAGGTCGTCACTGAGACCGTCGTAGTCTACACCACCGTCTGGGACGACGAGACGACCGCTCAGCCCACTACCACCAGCGCTGGCGAATTCTACGAGCAGCCCAGCAAGCCTTCCACTACCAGCACTGTAGTCGTTCCCTCGTCTTCTGCTGTGGTCACTCCCCAGGCTGCTCCTACCAAGGCCGCCCCCACCTCCTCCAAGGCCGCCCCCCCAGCCTACACTCCAGTTGTTCCCGAGAAGCCCTCCAGCGTCTACACTCCTCCCGTGGAGACACCTACTTCCGTCTACACTCCTCCTGCTCCCACCACTCCTGCTCCTGCCCCAGTCTCCTCTTACGTCGCACCTCCACCTGCGCCTGAGCCAACCACTACCGCAGCCCCCGAGCCTGTCTACTCTCAAGCTCCTGCTCCTGCTCCCTCAAGCGCTGCGCCTAGCTACGGCTCTGGCTCTTCCAGTGGTGGCGTAACTTCTGGTGCCTCTTTCGATGATGTCGAGATCACCGTCTACGACATGAATGTAGGCGACCTTGGTGCTTGCGGTCAGCTCCAGACCGATGATTCCAAGGTCGTTGCCATCAGCATCGGTGCCTGGAACGCAATGGGCGGAAGCATCCACGACGTCATGACTGGCGAGTCTTCCAACCCATGGTGCGGAAAGGAAATCGAGATTGAGTACCAAGGCAAGACTGCCACAGCCAAGATCATGGACATGTGCCCTGGCTGCGTCAACAAGTACGACATCGATCTCTCTCGCTCTGTCTGGTCTGAGCTTGGCCTGTCTGAGACCACCCGCTACCACGGCGTCAACTGGAAGATCATCTAAACGCCTCTTTCAGCCATGCCACGATCCATATACCCAAGATTCTGATATCTCGCTAGCGCAGGCAGGGTCAGCGCTTTGCACGACCAAGTTACGACTCATTTTTTCACGCATCAGGCAGGGACCGGTGACCGGAGTATACGGAAAGGAAACCGTCAGATACCGCGGTTCTTGTTCAGCTTTGCTCTTCTAGATTTCACCTTGCCATCTTGTTGCATCGCAGATCCCATGATGTATATGGGGATACTTTGCACATTGGAGGGTTCATTCTCACTTTTCTTGTCGCTCTTTGACTATAGCGGGCTTGCCCTGCTTTTCTTCGCTTCCTTGTATAAGACTTTAGGGCTGGTGTATGGGAGAACATCTTAGATACCCATACAAGTTGGACATCGGAGGTTCACATCTACCAAAAGAAAATACATGACGCATTGCGCAACTTCAAAATCATCATCTTCCTGCATTGACGTGAACCATTATGAAAGTCGCATTGTTTGTGCTAACCTCCCTCTACGGCATCGGCAAAACGCTCTACAGTAGCTAATACGACGTCCCCTGATAATACGAGCTGAGCTATTAACGAACGCGCAAGCCCTCGACTCATGCCCATGCGACGATGTGGCTGCGCCTCACGCCTAGCCACCGTGCGTACTTTGCCAAAGGAAGCGCCGATGCCTCCGAAAATACAACGCTGGGCCGCAACGTATGCTGCCTGAATCCCTCCATCACAATCTCCTAAGCAAGGCTACTCAGCCACAGATCCCAGATGCAGACGTTGTGAAAGTTCGATCCGCAAAAGTAATGAGACTTCTGACCATTTGCGAAAATTATGTCGCGACACGCACACAAAGAAAACACTGAACGCCTGACGTCTAAACAACGCTTGCGGCTCGTTTCAGAAGGAACCAAGTTGCGATGTGCGAGGTGTTTGCCCCTTGATAATTTCATAATGCGCCGGGGAAGGGTTTAGCACGGGGTGTTTGTGCTTTGCGAGGCTCCACATGTTGGCTGTTTCAATCATGAACACTAGTTTGGTTTTCCCTGTCGGGGGTTTTGACCGTGTTGAAGTCTGTCGTAAACAGTCATTGGGTTAGTTTGTTGTTCTAGCCTCCAATCTTACTGATGAGTAAACGCTACGATGATGGTATTTTGTTCGTGGTTGATGGGCATCGCAACTTCCCCTTTTAGAGTCCTAGTAAGGATGACATCATCGTGACCGTGGTCCAACACCACAATGAACAGCAGTAAGGAACGAACGGAGAACAGTTTGTAACGGGCTTATTCAACTTGAGACAACTGTATTCCAATATTTTGGGAAGTGGAACCCACTATCACGATAATTTGTCCAGAATGGCGAACCGTCTCTCTCACTCCCTCGATGAGATTGAACAGCATACTCCTGCGATCAAGTCCCAAGATGCGGACAGCGATATTACCTCTAAGAACGGCGAGCAGATAACAGAAGGCGATCATGTATACACTCGGATAAGAGGTGGAAGGCACGAGGGCGATGTATGCTACCCATGCCTGGCTCTGCCGCACACAAGTCTCTGAGGCTAGAGCTGACAGCATGAGAAGGTAGAAAAGATCGTGAACAACCAAGAAGAAGCTGATGCAGAGGGCGTTAAGCATCCACCAAAGGTGCGTTTTCGAGATCTGCGAAGGGAGAGGTAAAGATAACGAGACACTGATTTGATTGACTAGGTACTATTCACAGACCAGAAGGGGAAAGCTGTAGCGCACAATCCAGGTACACTCGATGTCACGGATAAAGCCTAACGAAACGGTTCTTTTCAATGTCCCAGACTATATCCGTAGGCAATATCGGACAAAGGTCTTGTCTCCAGATGTTCCTCACATCGGCGAACCTTGGATCAGAAAGAGATGTAGCTCTGGAGTAGAACAGAGCAAGACGAACTTAATACACGATACCTATATCCTATATCCCAAATCTCCATCATCCGTCTCCAAATCCACATTGTTCTCCATATCTCCAGATATAGTCCCTGTCCATCTGCACAACGTTTACCCGCCGACCCAAACTTAACCCTCAGCTCGCACGCAAAACACCCATCTTTTAACCGCCGGAAGAGACTGCATTCCACAGCTCGCTTCTTTCCTACCGAAACAGGTAGCTGTGCTGATGCACCCGGGTGTGAGTTTTACCAGCACTCATCCGGTGGTCAAAAGAAAGTTTTTTGCGCGCGCGCTGGTTCGCGTGGGAAAAAGCGAGGCGCGTGGTGCCATGCGTTGTCTTATCGAGCGCTATCTCATGTGCGCGCCTTGTGCCAACGAGGTTAGGCACGTGGAGGGCTGCTGTTGGCGAGCCGAGGCTGTGGGTTGCCAGCTGGTGGTGGCGTGGCATTTTGCGCCCGAGATTCCTCCGTTGGAGCCCGCGTTGGCAGCGAGGAATAAGCAAACATCGCCCACGCTGAATACGAGAAATTGTCGGTAGTGTTGGAGGAAGTAGCTGGGTTGTGACGTATTGGTGGGGTGTTGGTGGGTTTGTTGAGCCTGCAGAGTAAGTAGTAATGGACGGCAGCAATGCCAAAAGAAAGTAAAAGCTGAAAGACTACTGCGTATTGTTCGTTGAACGCATTTTGAAGTGGTTAAAGCAGCAGCTTCGAGAAGCACCCGACACTTAAACGTGTTCGTAAAGAATGTCCATTTGACGAGTTTGTAGGCTTCAGTCACGCCTTCGTTCAACTGCTCGTCATGGGCGCTCGTTCTTTGCGGCAGGAGAATGTAGTTGTCCTCATTCCTGGAGGATGAGCCAGATACTGAGCATGGAAACAGATTCATCGTAAGGGTTGTTCCGACCTTGATGTAAGCTCGATGGTTGGTCCTTCAAAATATGGTTGTGTTATCAATTGTTTGTGAATTTGTCTAGAATTACAAACGTAGTAGTCCATATCGCCATACAGTAACTTCATACAGTGCCAGTCGATAGCAGTCTCCCAAATCTTCATCTCATCCCGAGTATCGATCTTGATGGGTATAAAATGAAAGTAATACCAGTACTTGTCGCTTTTGACCCTAGATTGTTAAAAACTTGTTATATTAAGATAATGTTGTAACAATGTAGGAAGTACTCCTTATAACCCTCCTACTTCCCTTTATTATAAGGTTTAACAGTAAAACAGCTTATTAAAGCAATACTCCTCCTAACAAGATACTATCTATTATACCTTTACAGGCTTCTTATCTCTATTTAATTCTATAGCTTCTTAAAGTCTTTCTACTTTAAGACCTTAGTAAAGATATCTACTATGTTGTCCTTTAAGTTTATACGTTCTAGATAAAGTGTACTTTCTTTAACCCTCTATCTAAGTACATAATATCTAATTCTAAAGTGTTTCGCGACTTAGTAGTGCTCTAGGTTCTTTAATAGAAGTCGTGCACTATTATTATTAATTATAATCGTAGTGCGTTTTTATCTAATATTAAGTTCTACTTTACTAAGTTTTGTTAGAATCTTAGTAAGTAGTTATTAAACCTATATAAGTTTGTTTAATAGTTCTGTAGTAGCTACGTACTTAGCTTTCTAAGTAGACTATATAATAATACATTATTATTTTAAACTATATACAATAGTAGCTTCTCTAAGTTATATTATCTATCTACTTATTAACTTGCGCAAGTTCTTGTATATAGCCTAGTTACTATTAGAGAAACCTACTAATAGACTTTAGTTTCTATATAGAAAGAAGATACTAGTATCTTTAGTCTTACTTAAATACTAGTACACTTATATAGCCTAATCTATATAAAATTATAAAGAGTTTAATATATATCTTAATAGTACTTCTACTATATAGCTAATGTCTAGTTAAGTTTTTAGTGCTGCGTATAGCAGTTCGCTAGTTATTAACTAGTACTCTTTCTTAAGACTAATAGAAGACTTATCTTAGTTTCTACTAATACTTAATAGCTTGTTTATACTGTATAGAATTATAGTTAGCGTAAGTCTCTAGAATTATTATTATTTAAGAATTTTGTTAACGTAGTTACGTTAATAAATTAAGATGCTATTATTAAGCTATTTAATGTTTATACTAAGGTAGTATATATATCTACCTAAGTTCTTTATCTTAAACTTTTAAGTTAGTTTTATCTTAGCTTAACTAATTAAGTTAATATATAGTCTAGTAATAAGTACATTATCTATATATACTTCTATTAGTATTATTAGTTTAGAATATAGGTAGACTAATAGATTAAACTTAGAGACTTTCTATCTAGTTATAAGAAGGTAGTTAGTTAGTTTTTTATACTACTATTAAGGTACTTACTTAAGGCTGTATAGCGCTTTTTATAGTAGTAATACCTTACTCTTTCTGCCTTATTTAAATTCTTCTAGTTACTTAACGTATATTTCTTCTTCTACTTCTCTATTTAGAAATATAGTAATAAAGTCTATCTAGTAAACTTTCTAACTAAATTATACTATAAGTGCAAATAGAGATCTCTATAAGAAGTTCTTAATAACTATTACAAAGGTCTTATTATAGTTAAGTAGGTAGACTTATTTAAAACTATAAGCGTAATATTATACTTTATACTTCTCTACTTTACTATCTACTCTTTATTTTATATAAAGAACCTATCTTTCTAATAAAACTTTTCTATAAGTAGATTAATTAACTACTTTTTATGTATTAAGCTTATTAAGTTATTTATATTCTATCTTTATAGCTTTATAGTATTATAGAAAGTTAGGTAGTTATTTAGCTTATTTAAGCGTAATAGTATTCTATAGTATATTAATTAACTATAGAGCTATTAGAGTTACTATAAGTATATATTAAGTTATTAAACTATTAGCTTAAGTTAGTGTAGAGTTAGTTTATATTAGTAGAATA
>JAGKPX010000090.1:0-70776 GCA_022609215.1 Alternaria triticina | reverse complement strand
AATATACTATAAAAGCTAAGCTTAGTAGCTAAGTTAATAGTAAGTATATTAAAAGCTATAGTGCGTATATAGTATACTTAAGAAGTAGTACTTATAGTAGTTACTTTTTTATTACTTTTTTTTCTTTTTAACTTATACTTATATATAATTTTATCTCTTAGTTTTATTTACTTTATTTTATAGTACTATAATAACGTAGAGTAAAATAAGCTACTTATAACTTTTATAATATTAATAACTCTAACAAAAAGATACTCTTACAAATAAGAGAAATCGCAAGTATAATACACTGCTTAGGCTATGGCGGGCTGATAGAGGTTACGGAGGTGTATGCGAACAAGTGAGGCGCGTCCGAGCGGTGGATGAAGCGGAAGAGTCAGGTGGAAGAGATGATTTAGTGGGTATGGGTTCAACAGGAGAGATGGATGGATGCGGTGTGTTACGAGCGACGTTCAGCTGTTCAGTATGTAGTGTAGTCAGAATGGAATATGCCAGTTATGTGCGACCGCCAACGTGTCTTGACTACTCCGGGAGGTGCTCGGTGCCATTTGTCTTTGCAGATGTTGATGGGGTATACAGCGCAGTGCTGCAGATCCTCTATCAGTGGAGTGCCTTTGAAGAGTCTCGAGTAGTAATATGCGCGGCGTCGCTCAAGGTAAGAAGATAGCGGGGACGGGACGAGAAAGTGTGATGCCGGACGCGTCCGGCTCAAATATATTGTGTATTCCGTACTGATTGCGTTGTTGGGGTATATTCATGTACCGGCTGCGGTTTATCGAAGCAGACGGGTAAGTGTACCTAGGTACTCTCACCTCTCACCATGACGTGTGCGCAAGCGAAGGCGACAGCAAAGACTAAGTCGCGTAAGTCAAAAAGCTTGCTCCGTCATCGCACGGATAGCAAACGCTCATAGGCGGGTCGTGCCTGCCTATCTCAAGCTCTCAACACCTTCAACCAGCATCACCCACCACACCATTGCCATGGAACTTGGTATGATCCCTACATCGCCAGGTAAGTAGGAATACTTCCGCGCCCAATCGAGACAGTCGCGCGTGCTATACCAAGCATGCGCATTCATATGAAGTCCGCGACGCTAACACCTGCTATAGCAGGCAACGAGTACTATGAAGTACGCGCCATCCCGGGAAAAGGTTACGGGTGCGTCAGCCTCAAACCCATTCCGCGCGGTACACGCATCCTCGCGGAGGATCCCCTCCTGATCGTCCCAGTTGGCGACTACATGCTCTCCGATGTTCAAAAGGCCTTCGATAGCCTCACCCCCTCGCAACAAACACTCTACTATACGCTCCATTCAAGCCATGGCCAGGATCCGAAGAAATGGCCGTCGCGCATCCATGAATCAGTCCCACCCCAAGAAGTACTTCGAATCAAAGAACAACACAAAGCGCGGACCGATCCCTCACCAAGTCTCATCAGTATCTTCCAGACAAACTGTATGGAGATGAATGCGGGCGCCGCAGTATTTCCGCACGCCGCCCGCTTCAACCACTCTTGCAACCCAAACGCCTGCTTCTCTTGGAATGCCTCCATCAGCAAAGAAACCATTCACGTCATGAATCCTATCGCCGCGGGCGAGGAGATCACGCTATCTTACTGTGACATGATCCACGACAAGTCGCTCCGCGCATACGAGCTCAAGCACTACGGCTTCACCTGCGATTGCCCGGCCTGCAGCGATGATGAAGAGGACGAGACAACGTTCGGGCACCAGAGTGCAGAGCGACGATTCCGACTGCAAGAGCTGGAGCGTGAGACGAGGTTTTTCCGTGGTGCAAACCTTGAAAAAGGCGCACAGCGAGTTGATTTCGTGAAGAAGCTGTTGCAGTTGGCGGCTTTACACAAGGCTGAAGGGGACTATACCGCCAGGCTGGCAAACGTGTAAGTGCAGCCGACGTGACTAACCCTAGGCTAATGTTCCCAAACTTCTCCGGATCATGTAGTCGACAAAGTGGTTTTTGCACTTGATGTGTTTGCTGACTTTGGCCAGATTCCTCGATATTGCGCTGGTCTGTGAGCTTAGGGGAGACCTTGGTATGGCGGAGTTGACTGCGGACAAGGCTATGGAAATCAAGAGGGACTGTCAGGGGGTGGACTTCCCCAACTATAGCAGGTATACTGACGTGCTTGATCGGATCAAGTCGAAGGTGGCTCCACGGCGCTGAGGGGAGGTGGGGCTACACGGGGCTCTGAATCGGGAACGGGCGTATGGCGGACTGTATACCATCAAAAATCAGGAAGTGCTTCTTAGTAACGGCGATGATAGACAAAATGGAGCGAAGGATGAAGTGCGAAGCCACCCGTCGTGATGATGTTCCAAGAATACCGCTAGCGCACCTGCAGCCGCCCCTGCGCGTACCCTGAGACACGGCAAGCCTCACGCCAACACGACTGACGGCTGCCAACGCGTCAAGCCCACCGCAACTTCACTTATCGCGCAAGCAACCATGCGCAATGCGAAAAAAGAAAGACGACCTAGCACTGGAAGCGGACGCCGCTATTCCACACAAGCATCACGACTAACACGACAGCGGGAGCTAACAGGCAGGTTTCAACAGGCGCTGACGTCGCTGTGTGTACCTGCGTCTCACAGCGCGTCGCAAGTCTGGCGGTGTTTCGGGTCTTTGTTCAAATATCCAACCCTTCCACACCTCGTGTGCTTGCCGACTTTCTATACTTGCTAACCGGTAGATTCCATTTACGCCTTTTCGTATCGAGAGTGCTGCGCCCCCCGAGCGATCACCATTTCAGCGGCCCTCTAGCTCCGGCCCAGCTGGCATCCGTGAGCTGAGTAACACCGGACAGAGATACATCACAACATACGCGCCCGACCTCCTGACTCACCTGTTGCACGCTTACCACCGTCACCATGGAAGAGTCAGATAGCAAGAAGGCCGCCGAGGTGCCTGCGCCCATCGCGACTTCCGCACCGCCGCTGTCAACATCGCAACTTCCCTCACCACCCCACTCACAAACCGGCCACCAGGCTGACCCCAAGATGTCGGTCGACGCCGCAGACAATATGACACCCCCGTTCTCGCCTTCGAGCCAAACACCTGTCTTGCAAAAGGAACAAGAAGAATTTGAGGGCACCGTCGACGTCAACAACGACATCCCCACCGGCAAGGACCTGAGCAAGGTGGAGGATCTGCTGGTGTTGGATGCGCAAGGCCAGAGCAGGCCCTTCAAGGAGCTATATAAGGCGCCACATGTCGCCTCGAGACAGCTGATCATCTTCATACGGCACTTCTTTTGCGGCGTAAGTAATCCACTCACACTATACGGACAGAGCTGACACATCGCAGAACTGCCAGGAATACCTCCGCACGATCGCCTCATCCATCAAACCCGACGACCTCCTCGCGCTGCCCACACCCACCTTCATAACCGTCATCGGCTGCGGGCGCCCTGAACTCATTCCCATGTACACCGAAACCACCGGCTGTCCCTTCCCTATCTACGCCGACCCGACGCGCAAACTGTACGATCATCTCGGCATGACACGCACCTTCAATCTGGGCAGCAAACCCGAATACATGCAAACCCACGTCCTCATAAACTCCGTCCAATCCATCTTCCAATCTCTCGGCACCGGTCGCAAGGCACTCAAAGGCGGGGATTTCAAGCAGGTCGGCGGAGAGTTCCTGTTCGAGAACGGTGAGTGTACGTGGGCGCACCGGATGAAGACTACACGGGGACATGCGGAGCTTTCAGAGTTGAGGAAATTGATCGGGCTGGATGACGCGAGGCCGCCTGTGAGAAGGAAGTGGAGTCATGATGTCAAGGAGGACAGCAAGGGCAAGGAGAGGAAGAGGGCCATGAGCTGGGGCAGACTGCGAAGCAAGAGCAAGGGTGGAAAGGACTTTTCGAGGGATGCGAGTAAGGGGTCGACCCCGGAGAGGATAATAGAGGAGGAGGAGCCGCGGAAAATGGTGGGCAGTCCGACGATATGAGTATGCGTGTATGAGGTGTTTGGTGTCTGGTTCAACTTGGCTGCATGGTTCTGCTGGCGTTACTCATGGGTATCTGTCTACTGCGCGTGGTCTTTTCTGTCGGCTCATCCCTACGATATCGGCAAATGAAAGCTCTTCAATTTCAGTCACACGTGCGCCGAACGATATGCTATCGATACATACCATTCAACACCATGAATCGCATTGCTAAAAGCCGTATATATGTACATCACCCTGTCGTATACACCGTCCGGATCCGGCAAGTAGATCCGCCGCGCTCACATGCCGAGACCATGACATAACACCTCACTTTCTCTACAAGTGGCTAAGATGCCCGGCCCACGTACCATCCCAACCAATCACAATGCAAATTCCAGCATCCAGGCCTGGAGCCGCCAAATCCGAGCCAGCTACGAGTTTGAGCCTCAAGTCGCGAGCGTTACGCGCAGCAGCACCGAGGCGCGTCCGACGAATCGAGGGCGAATGAGGGGCAATGGAGGGGCAGTTATGACGATTACCTATCACTGCGACCAGCCCCACAACGCCTCGTACAAAAGCTACCGGAGCCGCTCGAGCTTTCTGGAGTAGTGTGTTATTTCCCCTCCCGGTGACGGTATTCGTATATATAAGAGCTGGTACTTTGTTACTTCCTCCCGACACACGTTGAAACTCTACCCACGTACTACTGAACCGAGACATTAACGCTACAATGTCTGCTGATACCGTTGGAAAGGTATGCTTGACCCCGCTTCTGCATTGGGAGCTGCGCGACGCGTTGAATTATGCTGACGTTGTTTTATAGACTATTACCTGCAAGGTACGTACCTTTGACCTTCAACCTCCTCTCGCGACATCGCATCGCGTTGTCTTTCATCCTTCTGAGCTTCAGAAATTATCGCCAGACTTGGCATGCGGATCCGCAGAAGATTCGCGATTCGTGATGCGCGATGACGCTTATGTTCCGGCGAACGCGATCTCGGAAACAACAGCCGACGAATTCAAGTCTGACATGACCACAGGCTGCAGTTGCTTGGGAAGCCGGCAAGGACCTCTCCATCGAGGAGATTGAGGTTCTTCCTCCCAGGGCACACGAAGTCCGCATTCAGATCTACTACACCGGTGTCTGCCACACAGATGCCTACACACTTTCCGGCAAGGACCCTGAGGGTGCCTTCCCCATCGTCCTCGGTCACGAGGGTGCCGGATACGTCGAGTCCGTCGGTGAGGGCGTCACCAACGTAAAGCCCGGCGACCACGTCGTTGCCCTCTAGTACGTTGACCCCTCCAATTATTTTGACTATATCTAACGTAAATAGCACCCCCGAATGCAAAGAGTGCAAGTTCTGCAAGTCCGGCAAGACCAACCTCTGCGGCAAGATCCGCGCCACACAAGGAAAGGGTGTCATGCCCGACGGCACCTCGCGCTTCCGCTGCAAGGGCAAAGACCTCCTCCACTTCATGGGCACATCCACCTTCTCGCAATACACCGTTGTTGCCGACATTTCCGTCGTCGCCATTGAGGAAGACGCACCCATGGACCGCACCTGCCTGCTCGGCTGCGGAATCACAACCGGATACGGTGCCGCCGTTATCACCGCCGGCAAGAACGGTGTAGAAGAGGGATCCAACGTCGCCGTCTTCGGCGCCGGCTGCGTCGGTCTATCCGTCATCCAAGGAGCGGCCAAGAACAAGTCTGGCAAGATCATCGTGGTCGATGTCAACGACGCAAAGGAGGAGTGGGCCAAGAAGTTCGGCGCCACACACTTCGTCAACCCAACCAAGCTCGGCAACCAGTCCATCCAGGAGAAGCTCATCGAGATGACCGACGGTGGCTGCGACTACACATTCGACTGCACAGGCAACGTCAACGTCATGCGCGCGGCCCTCGAAGCCTGCCACAAGGGATGGGGTGAGTCCATCATCATCGGTGTCGCAGCCGCCGGCCAAGAAATCTCCACCCGCCCCTTCCAGCTCGTCACTGGCCGTGTATGGAAGGGCTGCGCATTCGGTGGTGTCAAGGGCCGCAGCCAACTTCCCGGCCTCGTCGCGGATTACAAGCGCGGCGACCTCAAGGTCGACGAATTCATCACCCATCGCCAACCGCTCGACAAGATCAACCAGGCTTTCGGTGACATGAAGGCTGGTGACTGCATTCGCTGTGTTGTCAACATGCGCGAGTAACTACGCTCGGGCCCCACGCCGAAGTTGTGATTGGGTTGTGTTTTGAGCGGATTTCTTTCCTTTGTTAGATGTATCTACGACGCGATGCTGGTAATTAGAGAGCATGGCGAGGTGTTGATGACGTATGTAGCATGAGTCGGCGTTGATGTACAAAATGGAATGAGATATGATACCATAAAATCTTTTGATGTCTACATGGCTCTCGGTACCATGATAGATCATACCGAAGGGCCGAGTTTCTGAATTCATGGTACTATTCCCGACCATTTCAGCCAGTTCCAAAAGGTTTGTACTCCGTAGGCATGTATTTGGAAATTCCGGTGGCTCCTTCCAAGAGCATCGTATTCGGCAGTCATGAGGTTGGAATTTCAGCGGGTAACTTGCAAAGGTCTTGTAGTTTTCAAACATGGTTACTTGGTTTCGCTGGCCTATCGGGAGTGCGATGTATGAGTCTGGGGAGTTTTGCCGTACCACGTTGTGAGAGGGCCCGTGCGCAGGAGAATATATTCGCATGTCGCTCCTTCCTTCTTTCTTGAACATCAACTTCTCACGTTCACTCACCTTTTTCCAGAATTTTCGAACGACATGTACATGGCTGTGCTGCCTGTCCCTCCGAAAGGCGTCGGGACGAATCGATGTCTTCGGCTTTTGACTCAAAATACTTCGAGTATCTCACCATGTCCGCCTGTTGGCTTTGGCTCAAAAGTACTACGACAATCTTACTATGGCTGCCCTCTGGCACCGAAGCATCACAAGCCTTATACCATATCCGCCGCTGTCTCTGTCTCTCCAGGATCAACACATCACCAAAGCAAGACCAAGGACTCTGCGATACCTACTGTTTTTGGAGGACTGGCAGATCCGTCCATACCGTTGCGGCTCAACATACCTGTCATCGCGGTTTGATTCTTGCAGTGATGTGTCAGCTACGAAGAGCTTGGGCTGTGATTCACGTACGGATGTGGCGGCCTGACGGTGAACCCCACCGCCGCGTCGACCGTTCTCACCACGACATGCAATGTCTGGTCCGGCGGCGCACCTGCGAGGAAGAGGCTCAGTCAGGCTCTGCAGAACGACGCGAGCTGTGCTAAGGATGACGAGACTCATCGGCTCATTCACACACCTCACCACGACATGAAGCATTACTGTCTCCTGCTGCTGGTCTTTCCTAACACACCTTACCACGACATGACGCTTTCTGTGTCCGACGGCCTCTGTCACACCTCGCCACGACATACAACATCGCCTTCTCTCACTCGCGGGTTGCGACGCTGCACTCACCTTACGCACCTCATTGCCTCCCCTCCCCGGCACTGCCCTACGATATACTCGCCTTACACACCTCATCTTCTGCGACTGTCCGACCCTCTTCCTTACCATGATTCTACGCTATTGGTATCTTTCAACTAAGCTACCGACGGGCTTACGCTCAATAGCTCGTAACAACAAGGCCACTCGACTACTTACACGACCCGGCTGGACAACTAGATCGTCTGCGAGCCCGACGGCTTCCCACAACACACCCCACCACGACAGGCAGCGGTATCTTCGCTCGCTTGTGGTTTGCAACGGCGCACTCGCCTTACGAACCTCATTCCCACGCCGTCCGACCCTCTTCCTTACCACACTCCTATGTTCCCGCTTGCGGTCGCATACATGGTTCTGGTTGGCTCCTTCCGCGACACATTTGGGCATGTCGGGTTGCGCGCACAAGATTGAGCAGCAATACTCGTCTTACACAGCGTCGATGCTCCGGTTCCCCCTGTCCAGACGCTTTCTCATACGCCTGGGGTGTCGATGGTTTTGGCTTTACCCTGGTTGATACGTTCACTTTATATTTTTTCAAACTCCACTGCATTGCACATACGACCATAGGACACTGAGAATTAGGCTTCCCGTCCGCTCAGCCATATACAAGCAGTGTACCGGCGGATCAGTAGTTAGGTGGGTGACCACTAGCGAATCCCCGCTGTTGTATGTTTTTTGCCAAAAATCTCTCTCTTTGCCGAATCGCCCTGGACCCACTTCGTCTCTTTTTGCTTCGAAAACACGGCTTGTTCTGTGACCATGTCTACACCTTTAGACGATGAGGTATCCAGCAAGACGTCTACGATCTGCCTGGGCAGTGGTAGAATGCTTCAACACATCATGGCACAGCTAAACAGCGCGTAGCTGAAGTTCCAAGGCATAGCAATATGTTTTTATGTCTCTAGGTTAGGTTTTGCCTGGGAATACCCCTCGCAGGCATTAGCACTGCCTTCTCCTTGAGTACTGGCTGGTGGGAGTGGCTGTAAAGTATCGTTGAGACTTTTGATCAAGACCGCTCTCGTGTATCCTTGAGGAGTTGTGTATCGCATCGCCGACACTGCTTCCAAAGATTGCGACGTTCTCAGCCGTGCTTGAGTACTCAAATTCACAGCGTCGAGGTGGTATATCGTTGGAGCAACAGATCCACAGCTGCTAACATCAGCCACAGACTTCGCAACCAGATCAAGCGGTAGCGTTACAGTGGCATTTGGCGATTAGCGGTACTCTCACGGCGCTGAGCTGTGGCATCATTCGTGCTGAGTCGGGTGGCTAACCAGCGCTCACATCAAATGTGACGGCGCTGCATCGCTGCTGGCCTGTGTCTACCATTCTTCGCCGCTTCTGTACTCCAGGGAAAGCTTCTTCACGCTTCACGTAGACTGGTGACCAGCGACGTGTGTTCCTGCTCTTCTGTTGGATCGTGCAATCGCATCGGAGCTTCGCTTGGTCTGAAGTGCAGCGTTCATTAGCGCGTTCGTTGTGGCGTATCCGAGTTGGAGTTGTCCGATCTAGCGCGACGTAGAAGAACTCCAAGGTTGGAGCAACGATGGAGGTGAGATCGAGCACAATGGCCCAGGATGACGTACATGATCTCACGTGGAGCGCGAGTTGGGTTTAGCGGCCTTCGGTCTAAGCTTCCTAATTTCCCGACGAGAGGTGCAATACCAACATAGCTATTGCTCACAGACAACGCCAACCGATCATCAGGGCTCCCCTTGCTCAGTCATTTACGCGTTGAATTCCCTTCTCTTGAAAATCCAGGTGGAAAGTTCGGGTTGTGATCAGCCTCGCCAGCACGTCGTCTTCGCCGGCTGTGCCTCCAACACGCGTTACAATGTACCGAGATGCACGCGCAAGGCTAATATCAGACGTCCCACCTCAGGCCCCGGCTCAACCCTTCGTTCGAATACGCCCCGTATTCCACCTGCACTACCAACCGGAGGTCACGGCTCCAATTTAGTACAGCATGGATGTACCGTCGACGTTACCCCGCAGCCACCTGCAGTCGGCTGTAATCATGCATATCACCGCAACACCAGAGCTTTAGAGCCAGACTATCGCCCTGCTAGGAGATGATGGACGGTACAAGATGACTTAAGAATGCTACCTGAATTGCTTATGCGGCAGGTAGCATGGTCTTGACCATCGCGTCACTGCCAAGCGTGATGGAACGGAAGGATAAATAGTTCGTGTGGGGAAGCGCGATGAGGAATCCGCGCAGTCGATGTTTACCTTGGTTGTTTCCACTAGGAGTGTTCCGGTTCAGCTACAATCATGGGCATTCCTTTCGTGAAGCAGGCGTCAGCTCTATTGCTAGGCGTATTCATAACATCTACGAGCGCGCAGTACAACTCCTCGCAACCACAAAAAAGCGGATATCAATATGTTGACCCTCTCATCGGGACGATCAATGGGGGTACGGTTATGATGTTTTGGAAGAACGATGATGATCGGCTGACCAAATATAGGGCACGTATTCCCTGGCGCGACATTGCCATTCGGTATGTGGTTACCTCTCAGATACAAGTCAGCGCCCACTGACAGCTGCGAGGGATGGCCAAAGCGGGGCCCGACGTGATCGGCGAAAACCAAGGAGGATTCTCCTCTAACGACTCAGAACCTATTTACGGTTTCTCGCATATGCACGACTCGGGAACAGGCGGCTCGCCATCACTTGGCAATTTCCCAATCTTTGCGCAGTCCGGGTGCGAGAACGACGACATCAACGGATGCCACTACTTCGAATCACAGCGAGCTGTCGAGCGTATTCCTGGGGCTGTTCACGCCAGACCTGGCTACTTCGATATCACACTGAAGGACAACATCAGGACGGAATCGACGGTCACGAATCGCACAGCTCTATATCGTATCACCTTTCCCGAAACGCCGACGGCGCCAAACGCGACGCTGAGTCCGCACATTTTGCTTGATCTAACAGATCTGCCGAACACAAGGAGCGAAGCAAACATCACCGTGGATGCCGAAACCGGGCGTATGACTGGTAGCGGAGTGTTCTCGCCATCGTTTGGAATCGGAACGTACAGGTCGCATTTCTGCCTTGACTTTGATGGTGCAAAGATCAAAGATGCTGGCGTTTGGCAGAACACGCGTGCGACAAACAGGGCAACCAGCCTGAATGTCGTTCCCGGCGATGTGCGACAATCACCCGTTCTCACACCAGCAGGTGGATGGGTGCAATTTGAGAAGCCCACCCAGGGTAATCAGATCCTTGCAAGAGTTGGAATGAGCTTTGTGAGCGAGGATCAGGCATGCGCGAACGCTGAAAGCGAGATACCCTCGTGGGGATTTGATGATGTCGTCGCGGCTGCCGAGGCTGCATGGCGCTCTAAACTAGACGTCATTACGGTTGAAGACGGCAGTGTTGATCTGGTCTTCCTCAAGGCTTTCTGGAGTGGCGTGTACAGATCCATGATCAGCCCACAAGACTACACGGGCGAAAATCCCCTTTGGGAGTCTGACGAACCGTATTACGACTCCTACTACTGTATCTGGGACAGCTTCCGATCGATTCATCCACTCATCACGATCTTGGATCCTCACAGCCAAACTCTCATGATCAGAAGTCTGCTCGATATCTATCGCCATGAAGGATGGTTGCCAGACTGCCGCATGAGCTTCTGCAAAGGATTCACGCAAGGAGGCTCGAACGCTGATATCGTGATTACGGACGCATATTTGAAGAACATCACGACTGGCATTGACTGGGCACTTGCATACGAGGCTCTCGTAAAGGATGCGGAAGTCGAACCACCTAACTGGGATGTTGAGGGTAAGACGATGATTACCAGACAGGCATCGTTGCATAACTAACAACTGTCCAGGCCGCGGTGGTCTTGTGTCTTGGAAGGAACTAGGCTACATTCCTACCGAGAACCTTGACGTCGAAGGTGTAGGCACAGAGACACGTTCAATCTCCCGGACCGTCGAATACGCCTACAACGACTTCGTCATTGCTCTACTAGCCCGCGAACTCGGCAACACAGCTGACTACCTGAAGTACCTGGAACGTTCCGGCAACTGGCAAAACATGTTCAAGGCCGACCAACGAAGCATCATCAACGGCACCGACACCGGCTTTGAAGGCTTCTTACAGCCAAAATTCCTCAACGGCACCTGGGGCTCTCAGGATCCGATCTTCTGCTCACCACTACTTAATTTCACTGGTTGCTACCTGAACCCCGCAGGTGGCGAGACATATGAAGGCCCAGTATGGCTCTACACTTTCTTCGCTCCGGGAGACATGGCTACTCTCATCCAGACTCTCGGAGGCCGCGAGCGCTTCGTCGAACGCATGAACTGGCTGCACGAATCAGGTGTCCTATACCTCGGTGACGAGCAGGCTTTCCTCAACGTATTCCTATACCACTATGCTGGACGCCCTGCTCTCTCCGCCGAGCGCGCCCATCAATACATCCCATCTCTGTTCAACGATACCGTTGTCGGCATCCCGGGCAATGACGATAGCGGCGCCATGGGCTCTTTCGAGGCCTTCGTAATGATGGGCTTCTTCCCTAATGCAGGACAAGACGTATACTTCATCATACCGCCATTCTTCGAATCGATCGCCATCAAGAATGGCCAGACCGGCAACACAGCAACTATTCGGAATGTCAACTTCGACTCGGCTTACGAGAATATCTACATCCAATCTGCTACGCTCAACGGTGCACCTTACACGAAGAACTGGATCCAACACAGCTTCTTCTTGGAAGGCGGTGTCTTGGAGTTGACGTTGGGTCCGCAGGAAAGCAGCTGGGGAACGAAGTCGGAAGACGTACCTCCCAGTCTGGGGCCGTTTACAAACAGCACTGTGTCTAGTAAGAGAGCTATTGGTGCGGATCGGGGGTGGGCGATGCCGAGGATGGAGTTTGGATCTGTCGATAGTCAGTGAGTGACGCAACGGAGCACACACTATCGATAGAAGAAATATAGTGTGAATGTGAATACCTCCAAGAATCAATGATGGCCATGAAGGTGACTCGCGCATGACAACCAGTCATCCTACAGTGACTGTGAATCGTTTGAGGCCAATGCGCGATCCTACTATTTAAACGACAGCTTTCAAAGAGCGTACACTGCATACACCACTCAATATATACAAACAATTACTACTCCATACATAGCCCTTTGACAACAGTCGCCATTAATCATCGATACATATCGCTGTCTTCACAAAGCACTATGTCGTCGGATTCCCCGAAGTCAAAGAGCGAGCCCACCCAACCACAGCCAATAACTTCGACACCTACCGCGGAAGAGCTCAAGGCCGCTAGAGCCCACTGCAAAGCTTGTCTGGACCAATGCGATGAGCTGGAAAAAGATTGGAGAACTTTTAATCTATCGAATGGTCCTCTATCAGACAGACAGCGCAAACTCTGGGGAAAGAGGCGCGAGAGCTTGGAGGAACTTCACAGACAGAGCAGTGCCCGTGTTTTGGCGTTGGAAAAGCGAGCCAATCAACGGAATGAGGAAGGGCATGAAGAGTTATCGACTGAGATGACTGGGCCGTTGGGGTTGAAGGACGGGATGTAGCTTTCAAGACAGTCGGCTTCGGCGATGTGAGATGGCGGGCAGAGTATCAAGCTTATCTGAATGTCGAGTACTGAGTGTTTGGCACGCCCACATCGCGATGGGGTTGGCAGAACTAGGCGCAACATCAAATCAGATCTGCAATTCAAAATCATGATGAGAATGAGAGAATGACAGTGTTTATATTCATCGTAAAGCTATGACAGCGTGTATGTGTCATTCATCGTGAGTCATACTAATGAGCGACTATGGGTCAATCCAAGGAGACATGAGACCAACTACCCCACTTCCACCCCCATCTGATCATGTGACAATTTTGTTCCATCCACCATCCATCCAAAGAAAACACGCTCCTACTTCTCCCTAACAGCAACACCACCGTTCAATCCGGCACGGGCCTCAGCATCCTCGCGAGAGATGACCCTGTGGGCACCAGACCAGATACCAAGGCTACGCTTGATAGCTTTCCAGCTCTCGATGGCGCTAATGTAGATGACGACGCAACCAAATGCGACGCCCCACTCCCAGGTGATAGCACCATGCTTGAACACCTTCTCGTTGATGATGGGGAGGTAGACAATGGGGAAGACGACGAGCAATCCGGCAATGACCGCGAAGAAGAGGAAGCGGTTGCGCCAGATAGTAGTGAAGACGGACAGACCGGCTGGGGCCGAAGAGGGAGTGTTGGGGTACATATTAAAAAGCGAGCGAGCGAAGTGCTTGACCTCCCAGGCTGTGACGAGCAGGAGAAGGGTGATGGTTGCATATGTGGTCGCGCGGGCACGGAACACCACCTCACAAGTATCGTTGTATCCTTCGTTGCAGCCAGAACCGAGGTTGCCTCCGCCAGGACCGACATAAGCAACAATGGCAAATGAGAAGAGACATAGCGCTCCCATGAAGAAACCGTAGATGAACTTGTCTGTGATCAATTCGGCTGTGAAGACACCCTTCTTGTTGTCGTGCGGTGGTCGGTACATGCTGTCTTCCTGTGACTCTTCGAGTCCGAGACCGATGGCGAGGAACGAAGAGGTGATGAGGTTGACCCAGAGAATCTCGATGGGAGAGAGCGGGAAGACGGAGTGATTGTCTTGATCCTTGAAGGCAAGACCGATGAGAAGGAGGATAACTTGTGCGATGTTCGAGATGAGAAGATGCATGAGGAACTGTAGGATCAGATGTTAGTAAGTGATCTTGATGGAGAAAGAGCGGGGCAGCATACCTTCTGGATGTTGTCAAACAAGCGTCGGCCTTCTTCGACGGCCTTCACAATGGAAGCAAAGTTGTCGTCAGTGAGTACCATCTCGGCGGCATCTTTGGCGACGTCGCTTCCAGTGCCCATAGCCATACCGACGTTGGCTTGCTTGAGCGCGGGTGAGTCGTTGACACCGTCTCCGGTCATGACACAAAAGCGGCCCCTCCTGTGGAGAGCCTGCACCATCTTGACCTTGGTGGTCGGGCTGCATCTGGCGATGACAAGGGGGAGAGTCTCCATGGCGTCGACCTCATCATCAGACATTTTGTCAAAGTCTTTGGCGACCATGACGGCTGAGGCAGGAGTACGATCGTCGATGATGTCCACGTCCTTGGCTATAGCTCGGGCAGTACCGGGATGGTCACCAGTGAGCATGTGCACCGTGATGCCAGCAATCTTACACTCGCGGACCGCACCTGCTGTCTCCAGACGAGGCGGGTCGTAAATGGCGACAAGACCGAGATAGTTGAGGTTGGCCTCAACGACGTCACGTTCCGAGATGTCAGTGTCGGGTTGTAGCGTCTTGTGAGCAATGCACAAGACACGGAGACCTTGATTAGCCATGCCCTCGGCAGCTTCCAAGATCTCGGCCCTTTCCTGATCGGAGACGTTGAGCGCCGACATCATGAATTCGGTTGCTCCCTTGGTGTAAACGTCCATGAGGCCAGAGTGATTGTCCTTGTAGACGACAGTCATCTTCTTGACCTTGGAGTCGAAGGAGAACTCGGTAGCGAGATGGATGTTGAGTGTGGAAAGTAGACTTTCCTTACCCATGTTGAAACGAGAAGCAAGGACGTGCAGTGCGACTTCGGTTGGCTCACCATGTGCCTTCCAGGTTCCGTTAATTACGTCTTGCATGAAGGCGGTGGGTGGTCGCGAGATGGTGTCGATAGTGGAGGCATCAGTGTCGCGATCATCCGCACTGTTGGACTGCTCATATGCCGCGGCCTTCTTCTCACTTGGAGAGTCGACGCGGGATTCAGAGGGCGGTATGACCTTGGAGTTGTTGCAGAGAGCGATGGTACGGAGGAAGCGAGTGACGACAGCATCTGGTCTGTAATCATTCAGACTGAGCTGTCGATCATCAAACGCAACGTTTCCGCTGTTGGGATTATGAGGGTCTGTGATGGCATCGACGGTGAATGTACCGGCGCCACGCATGAGGGCCGTCTTTGCGACCATGCGACCCTGGGTGAGAGTACCAGTCTTGTCAGAGCAGATGTTCGTGACACCGCCGACAGCCTCAATGGCCGACTGGACTCTGGTAATGACGTTTGCTTTGGCCATTGCCTTACCGCCGACAGCGATCGTAATCGTGAGGACTGCGATGAGCGACTCAGGAATGACAGCTACGGCAACACAGATACCATAGATGAGTACCTCTCCACCGACCTTCCACTCGCTTGCGGAAAAGACGATGATGGCGAGTATAATGGCGAGACCGAAGAGGAGAAGTGCGAACTTGCTCAGCGTGATCTGAAGAGGCGTTCCGACGAGACCTAGGATGGTCTTGCCGCCGTTCGTGAAGCGCTTCCAGATTCGGACGAAAATATTGGAAGATTGTGGGCCGGCATCCTTCTTCTGACGGAGCATAGTAGCGATCTTTCCGACTTCGGTGTTCATGCCAGTTGCGACTACAATACCATGGCAGCGTCCAGATGTCACCTCACTTCCGGAGAAGGCAAGGTTGGTCTGGTCGCCAGTGGCAAGGTCTTCTTCGTCGAAAGTCTTCCATGGTGTCTTCTCCACAGGAGCGGACTCTCCTGTGAGGAATGCTTCATTGGTGTAAGCGTTGACACCATCGATGAGGCGAATATCGGCGGGTACGATGCTACCAACGGAGAGCTGGACGACGTCGCCAGGTACCAGGTCCACGGCCTTGACTTTGATGTCCGGTGTTCCCTGGCGTGTGACGGTAGCTTCGGGTGCGGTGAGTTTCTTGAGAGATTCGATAGTCTTCTCGGCTCGGTAGTCCTGCCAGAAACCAACAACGATGTTGAGGAGGATAACTGCGGTGATGACGCCGCCTTCGATGTAGTCGTCTATGCCAAAGCTAATGGCCATGACAATGATGAGGACGAAGGTGAGACTGTTCGAAATCTGCCTTAACAGAATTTTCCACATGGAAAGCCCTTCAGCTCCCTTAACCTTGTTAGGGCCATAGAGCTGGAGGCGAGATTGCGCTTCAGAGTGAGGGAGTCCATGGCTGCGATAGTTAGCAGGAGCACGAGAGTGGTGAGCATGAACAGTGAGCCCTACTGGATGTCGACTCCCAGAGTCTGTGCAACTTCCTCGGAGGTGAGGGTGTGCGGAGCGTGGAGTGTGGGCGAAGTGTCGCCATCGATGGGGTTCGGCTGGAGTTGCCTTTGGTTGGGTGCAGTATGCGGATCCTTACTACCACATATAGGGGGTTCATCGACGTTAGGAGAAGTCTCCTCGACGGCAAGTAGCACAGTTTCACCCATTCAAGTATATGTGATAACACGGATAGTGTTGGTGGTAGAGAGCAAAGATACGCCTTTGCGGGGGAGTAGTTATAGGCAGCTTGTCCTACCAGGTTTAGGCGGGGTTAGCACGCTAGACGAACGACGTGGGTCGTCCAAGCGTAGAGAGGCTTGGAACCTCTTGTCCACCACGCCACATGAATGGCTGCACATGTCTTTGTCGCAGCAAGTATTGCATTAGCAGGTACAATCATAGTGATCAGCTGATGCTCCGGACAAACATGTACCCACAGCTTGGTTTCAAAGACCAGTAGTCAGCGAACGCAGTGAGGCTGGACTAACTCGAACGCTCATTGACCGAACGATAAGAATCTTGGCTGACGGGCCCAAGCAATCCGGCCTCCGCTCTCCGGTCCTAAGTCTCATCTGTGTGGCTTTGAGCCACTGTGCCGCGATGCCGAGATGTCTCGGCTGTTGGCGTTGAGATCTATCGGAGTACTCTTCGGTACCAAATGTTTGCCCGTTGAAGTTGAGGCAACCAAACCCCGCGTTTTGCGCGATGTGTGTGGAGCCATGTTATGCTTTTGGACAGCAGGAGGATTCGTCTGGGAAATGGATTCCGGGGTCGAGATGCGATAGTAAGCAGCGCTGTCGCATATGACAGGTTGATGTTTGCCACGTATGCCACTTCAGGCTTGGGCGGCGTTAGGTGTGGCGGCACCGCCAATGATACGTCTCGCAAGCCGATACGCCTTGATAGAGACGCGTAGAGACACTGCACTAGACCTGCAACGCATCGAGCAGTCGTCGCGCGGCCGAGTGAGCTTTGTCGTGAAGGATTGGGCCGAGCAGTCTGGGGGAGCGTACGTTCGGCTGGCGACACAGCGAGGGACCGGCGGTTTTCGGAACAAGATGATGGTGCGACAGGGCTCTTTTGGGTATAAAAGACATCGCAGGACATGAGATGTCGTTGGAATTGAGTCTCCCTATCGATAGACAAGCTCAGCGCGTGGAGACCTGGACCTGGCGTGGCGGGTGTGTGGTGGGGGTGGCAGTTGCGGCCTCTGCGCTCCTGCTCCCACTGCTCCCACAATTCTGGCATCCGACCGTACCGAGGCACTGTTCCTACGACACAGCGTGTTCGCATCAACTGGTACGCTTCCGACTGGTTGGAGGCTTCCATGCGCATACACTTGTTGTTACGAAGAAAGAGACGGTCACAAAAAGTTGGTAGTCTTAGTGAACAGAGAACGCTTTTGATTGTGCGCTACGAAATATCTCAATATGCGCCAAATACCCCATCCCAATGCTCATTACCCTATATATGCATCATAAAGTCATAAAATACCCTTCCGCAATCCGCCCAGCTCAAATCGCGCGTAACGACTCAGCTTCCGACATGCTCGAACTTGACGAGCGTCTCGGCGCGAGCTGGACATCCGCCTCGGCGAGCGCGGCCTGCATCGAGAAGCCAAAGGTGGCTGCGAGGTACTGCGCATAACGAATGCGATACGCCTGCGCAGGATCTTCCTTTGGCTTGAGAAGCTCCTTCTTCTGTGATGAGACACCTGCTGGAGAGATTAGATGGGAGGCTTTAGTATGGTTGATCAAATATACCCGATGCGGGATGGAGAACTATTGAAGGCGTCATGGTAGGCGACAAGGTAGGTGAAGATGAAGGTGACGAAGCAGCGGACGAGTTGAATGGAAGAGCAGGCATGATGTCTGGATTCTAATAGATGATAGATGATAGGTGGATGGTGTGGGTCGTGATGTAGGCGGAGCTGATTGGCTGCGGTAGAGGTAGTTCGTGGTTTGTATGGAGGTAGTTCTCTGGTGTCGATCCCGTCTTGTTGCGAGAGAGTTTAGATTGGAAACTCGAGATTGGTTGTAGAGTTGCTGTGGATGCGTTTGCTGCTTCGAGAGAATGATGGGCAGCGGATGATGTCTTTATACGTGGCTGAGGGCTAGGATCGAGGGACCATTCAATCACGATCGCAAGGGCTTCGGAAGCTTCACCGCACAATCAGAAACAGAACGAATCGCGCCGTCACGATAAGTTCCACACAAGAGACACCGATGCATGCATCTCGATCAGCCCGAACCAATGCAACGTAATTGGGGGCAGATTGTTTCCTAGTACAGAAGCGTGATACATGCCGGTTAGCCATCCATGAATGCGCCATTTGTTTTCTGTTACCCCTGGACCATCGCGCTCCCGTAGCGCTTCCCCAGGTTTTTTCATTCGTTCTTGCCTGTTTGAGCGGTGTAATGTTTTGTTGAGCGCCAGACTACTTTGAGCTCCATGCATGCAATACCTGTTATAGCAATATCACGATGCTCATAGCAAGTTTCTCGGTTGCGTTGTTCGACGGCACACAGGGTGTATGTTGCGTGACGCAGATAGTTTGATACAACTGCATTTGAGTGGCACCACCTGACTAACTTAGCCAACATCGCTGCATAAACCCAGCTGCGGAGCACGTCGCCACATGCCGTAAAGGCCAGTAATACGGTTTTTAGAGAGGAGCAAATGACACAAAGCCAATATTCGCTTCTATTTTGCGCTCAAAGATGACGACGGCCCAGGTAGCCCTTGCTCATAGTGGAACGACCGTGCGTTGGGTTAAACATCAGCAGCTACGCCACGACTGAGCCATTTTCCTGCCACAACTGGCCTATTCTCTCTATCGCGCAGGGCCCAGCCAGCTCACTTTGCACCTGCATATCGCTGGCACGGTGTCAGACCTTTCCAGAGAACCACGTTGCTGGCGCACGTCTCCTGGGACGTCGTGGTGCTCTTTGACGACCCATGCCGCGTCGTCTGGCGCCATGCAAGGAAACGGGGAGACCTTTTTCTAGACTACCAGGATCTGCAACTAAACGTCCGCTTCTGAGGGCTGAACCGCAAGAAGCCGCAGCCAAGAATCTCCACCGTGGATGCGGAAACTCATTCGAATTCTCTGCCTTGCATTTTGCTGCATGCGCAGTCTGACCCACGTCACACCGGCCCACAGCACAAGACGTCGAAAGCAACTCTTGCGATGGCCCTCCGTCATCCACGATGCTGCAAACATATGCATAGTTTGGTATGATGGCATTTGAGCAGACCAAGGTGGTCTAGAAGCCTCATTTTACGTACGAGAAAACCGGTGTAGGCCGCCGAAACGTCACGATGTCAAAACGCCGCATTGTTCCAAACGTGTTCTATGCAGGCGCCGCATCACCAGGCCTCGACGATCGATGAGGGGCAGCGCCATAAGCGGGACCGTATTGCGGGGCCGATGCTTTGAATCGGATGGCTCGGCTGAAAGCCGTCGTTTGTCGCCAGTCGTCAGGCACACAGCTGTGGCCGCGGCAACTTCACCTTCCTGTTTATTTTGACCCAAGACTTGGCAGAACGTCCTTCGTGGACGGGATTTCACACTTTCCTGCACCATGTCAGCATCCGGAAAGTGCTTTCCGAGGTTGCATGCACCTCGCTATCAAGCACACAGCCACCCTCCCATGCACGATATTGCCTCAATCCAGCGCTAGGCTCATACTGTCAGCACGCGCTTTTGAACATGTCCATGTCGCTGCAGGTGCGCCATTTCCTCAAACAACACCAACACCATTATTCCCGCTGTGGATCTGTCGATCCGGTCCAGTCAACTCTAAAGCAACGTCAATCACCGGGCAGCGCACAGCATGATCAATCACGAAATGCGACACAAGAAAAACGTCAAGTACAGCGGTGTTTTTCTCTTCACCGCTACCATGTAAGTTTATCTCGCGGCCGATCAATAGGGCGCGCCCTGCAGGGTGCATGAGCCGATGCCAGGGTCAGACGCAGTTGTACCTGATACACCCACACAATCAACAAAGTCGATATGGAATATTGTCTAGTGTGGTTTCACGAATTGCGCGAATATTGCGACAGATACCGTGATGGCGATAGCCTGAAGCTTATTTCGACCACCTTGCGTACCACGATTTGAATGAACCCAAAGCTTGCAAAAGAGGCATGAATTTGGATTTGATTTCGGATCGCCTGTTGTTAAGAAGTGAGAAGTTGACTCAGTCAACTGTTGGGCGCTGGACTTGATTACTGAGCTTTGATAGACAACTTTGATTTTAGATATCGGGCCTACACCCATTACATACCAAGCTCATTATAATGAGACTATCTCGCGAGGACCAGCATTAAACTAGGTTCGATGTGTTCGGTCTTCGCTTACGGTAAAAGCAAAGGAAAGAAAAGCAAACCAAGACCCTCAACGGCGTCGCATCTACCGTTCACCGATATGATGCCAGTCTACCAAAGCTGCCGTTCATCCATGTATCCAAGCTGTTGACCACGGCCGCCGAAGTTGCTTTCTGGTTCACGTGGCTCAGGTGGCCACCTGTCCTGGTTCATCATTGGGGGACCACCTTGCATGCCACCGTCGTCGTCGTCTTGCTCGTTACCCCGTCCTCTACCAACATCACCCATGCCGTGAACTCTGGCTCCACCGCGCATCGCGTTGCGTAGACCTGGGGGCGCGGCGTGAGGACTAGGTCCAGGAGCAGCACGGGGTGTTGGAGGGGGACGAGGTGCTGCCATGTAGCTTGGGGGGCCTGGAGGTGCTGGTGAAGCAGCTGCGCTGGCGTAACTGGGTGGTGCTGGACGAGGTGTCGGACGAGGTGCTTGAGGAAGCATCTGGGGCGACATCTGAGGAGCACCACGACCATATCCAGCAGGGCTCGGTGGCATTCCACCACCGTATCCAGGAGGAGGACCACCACCATACCCAGGAGGAGGACCACCCCCATACCCAGGCGGACCACCCCGTCCCAACTGCTGAAACTGCTCCGAATCCTGCCAAATCCCATCCTCGCCCAGAAACTCCGCGCGACAAATCGGACACTTCTTCGCATCATCCGGCCGATTCACCAACATCTCCTTCAGACACTGCCTCCCAATAAGATGATTGCACCCGGGTATGTTCTTGATCTGAACACACAAATGCGACGAGCTCGGCGGCTCCAGACAAATCGGACATTCTGCATTTGGGGGTGCGATGGGTCCGCCTAAGGGCTGTGTGTTCTCGGCCATGAAGTCGGCGATGAGTTCGGTATTTTCGCTCGTGAGACCGTTGGATGGCGGCAGAGGGGCGGGCTCGACTTCCATTCTGAAGGAAGGGTCGCGGGGGCCGGTGTTGGGTCCGCTGCGCCCGTTTGGAGGGCCGTTGGCACCGTTACTGCGGAAGGGGTTGGGGCCGCTCCAGAAAGAAGAGGAGAAAGCGCCTGGTCCGGTGTTTCGACCGCCTAGGAGACTTCCTGGGGGTGGGCGTCCTTGTGGTGGTGGACCTTGTCCCATACCCGTTCCTCCACGGACGGAGTTGCTGAAAGGACCGCCTGGACCGTAACCTTCTTCGTGTCTGTTGCCGTCGGAGTCTTGGTAGGAGGAGTAGGAGTGTGTCTGGCCGCCTGTCATGGGACCGCCCATTCCACCGCTGTACATGGGACCTGGCCCGCGCATGCCACCCATCATGGGAGGTGAGTCGTTGTAGTCATCATATGGGTCTGGTTGGGGATGGCTTGGTCGGCCTCCACCGCCACCTGTGCGGCCACCACCAGGGCGGAAAGGGTTTGAGCCCCCGAAAATGCCACCTTGGAATGCTGGCATGGTGAGTGTAACTTTTTGTTGTTTGGAAATGGGTGAGGCTGAGGTCGGACTTCTGCGATTGTAGTTGGTGATCCGGTAGTCGTGCTAGATGGGGAGTTGTAGCTAGAAGGACTGGTAAGTTATTGTAGTCGGGTAGCTGTTGAAACGTGACAGTACAGTGTATGTGGTGAAGATATACTCGCCGGTGACTGGAGCGGCGAAGTCTGTGACTGTGAATGTTGTAGCCAACGTCAAGGTATCTTGCTCGGAATTCGTCGGTCAGAGTCGTGGTTGAGATCACTCTCTCGTGTATCGTATTGCGACTGAAGGAGCGGAAGAGCCCTAGAAAGACATATACCTGATAGCTCAACGACGTAGTCAGGCAGACGAAGACGATGAAGAGGGCAGTATTTTCTACGCGTGACCTTCTCTCAATCCGAACCTGGTGACTGGAAGATGGTCGGAACGGGGATGAGCTCCGGTATCGTCGGCGCGAGGTCATGAACAAAAGAGCATGTGCATAGTATAGAAACAGTGAATTGTATGCAATGTAGATATATTCATCGTAGGACACGTCGGAGAAGATAGTCCAATCTCCTGGTAGTCTTAGCCGTCATATGCCATCACCAAGATGACTTCGCTGCCCATCTCGCCCACACCACCGCCAAGATGACATGCCCACCAAGTCTGAACGCATTCAACAAGAGCAGGTCGAAATCCAGAACCTGTCGACCTCAATAGCCCCCAAGGCACCTTAGCTGTTCCTTAAGTTGGCAATGCGCCCGCCAGTGAAAGTGGGACTAGCAGCTCTGCTCCTGGTCTTGGGCTGCGGCGTTGCACTCGTTCCTCTGGTGCCTACACCAGGCCTACCTCCCATACTCTTCAGACGAGCTATCTCGTCGTCTTTCGTCATTAACGTACGCTTCATAATGCTCAGCTCCATTTCCAACCTCTTCATACGCTGCTGTTGTTCATCGTAGACTCTTTCAATATGCATGCTCTTCCGCTTCGTTGCGTCACCCGAAGCTGCCTTGGAGAGTGTGACGTGCTGGGCTTCCAGTTCTTCAACGCGGGTAGTAGCGGTAGATGCGGTGGATCGGGCATCCTGCAAGCTTCCTCTCATGTAATCCAACATCTGCTCTGCTGCTGCGGCTTTCTTCACTGCTTGCTCCGTCTTCTCGTTCGCTTCGTCGAGCTGATTGCGAAGCTTGGCAATTTCTTGGAGTCGTGCATCATCTCCAAGGAGGGCCGTCTCCCGCTGTTCCTTAAGGGCCGCCTTCACCTCACGCATCTCTGTGGTACGCGCTGTGAGACGTTCGGTGAGAGTAGCGTTGTTCTTCGTCAACGTCTCGACTTTGTCCTCTGCGTCCTGTAGTCTTCTCTTCACACGTCGATGCTCACTTGCCAGATCCTCGTGCACTGTCTGCTGCCTGTCCCACATATCCTTGTGCTCGCCAAAGTCCCTTTGACCTGCCCTACGGGCTTCTCGCTCTTCCCGAAGCCCTTCTTTCGCATGGGCTAGCTGTGTCCGCAGATCAGAATCGTAAGCTGCAGTGCCAGGCATCGAATCGCTAATATGGGTGATATCGTGCTCTTTATCAACCGCAGAAGCAGGTACTGGCTGCGGTTGGGGGGTGAACCGCATACGCTTTGCAGGGTCGAGCTTTTCCTCATCCAGAGGGCGTTTGCTGCGTTCAGGTATAGGGGCGTCCGTTGAGGCCTGTTGCGTCTGTTGCGTCTGATACTCTATAACGTCCTTGACACTACCGATAGAAGACAGTGGCCAATCAGCACCTTCCATCCTGTTCTTGATCCAGTAGGAGACCAATTCGGCGCACTCAACGTCTCGTGGTGTGCGTTCATCGATGGCTTTTCCAACATCTGGATGAACATGCGCCAGGCTCGCTAGGATAGTGTGCATGTGATCAATGGGATCCAGGCTGGACGTTATGTACCGTTCAATGTGGCCGACAGTCCTTGGAATGACTAGATGAAGCACAGGTACCACATCGCAATTAGGTGATTTGGCCCAATTCTTTCTGCGAATTTGTGCTGCATCTTGCACACCGTCGAGACAGATGATAAGGTCGGGAACATGTATGATGGGCGATGCATCGCTTGGGATGATGGTAACCAACAAGTTACCTACCACCTCTTTCAGGTTTGCCTTCCGATCTTTACCAGGCATAGTGTAGTTGATGTAGGTTGTCTTGCAGAACGTCTCAAGGATGCGGAAGAGTGTCTCGTTGTCACTCTCTGTGACCAACACAACGTGTTTCTGCGGCTCGCAATGCCGCAATTCATTGAACAGCGCTGACAGGAATCTAAATTTGGTGGAGTTTTCCAAGCCAAATCTAGCTGCGTGCTCTGCTTGCGTTGCCGAAGCCTCGCTATCTAAAGTGTTTGATTCAGCCTCAGCGAATACCAAGTCCATGTGCGTCTCGATAGCGCGTAGCTGGGATAGGATGTTCTTGACCTCCTCGACTGAGTTGAGACTGTGACGATCCTTAAGGAATGGCTCTAACAGATCCCTCTTCGCGGTGATGTACTGGGCGTACGTATCTCTTTGTCGACCCTGGATATACAAAGGCACGATGAACTCCTGGTCTACCAGCTGTAGATCATCATTGAAGAGGCTCTCGCTGTCTTCATCGTCTGCGTCGCTGACCTCCATCCCGTCGGATGTGGGAGATCTTGGTACCGGTATGATAGGCCCATATGCCTTCATTGCTTCAGTGATAGCAGGTTCTGGATGATTGCTTGGTGGTGAAGTCATGGCCTTATCTAATGCAGGAGCTTCTGGCTGCACGCTGCTGGGAGCATAGGCGACATTCCTAAGCGACGTCGGCGCTTGCGCAAGAGGTGAGCGGTCCGGCACGGCGGAGGGCGATCGAGTGCCTTCTGCCGGCTCTTGCGTCCCCCGTAGCCTGCTCACTGGCGTCGGCGTAGCTGCGGGTGCATTTTCCACTACTGAGGGCGTCATCGAAGACCTGGGACGCCTTCTGGGAGTACGGCGCGACTCTGCTATGCGCTTGTCTATGGCTTCTTGCATCTGCCGTCTGATGATGTCTCCGGTACCCTCGCCCGCCATGATGGAGAGTGATGAGGTAGGAACAGGCGTACAAGGCCGTGATGGGAGTCGAGATCCTTGTGTTTGCAGCGAGTAGCTGGGTGGGTACGGAACCGGCGAGGTCTCGTGATTAAGCGATCTTGACGGGCGTTCTGGGGATTCCTGCGACGAGTCGTGACGAGACTCAGAGCTAGCCCGATGCGCCACCTCTTCTTCGATGGTATCTCGTATGCTCTCAGATGTGTCTTCTTGCGTGCTCAAATCTGCCTCAAGAGGTACTACTTGCGCGTTCTGTACGCGCTCTGGACTAGATGACGCGTGCGGTAGTTGATCGCGAAGAGATAGCTCCTCTTGAAGCTGGCCTGATGGTGAGGCACTGTGAGCAGCTTCAGGTTTGAGAAGTTCCACTAACGTGTCGTTGTGATCTTGGTGATGGGGTGCAGTGGATGCTTGGACTGATGGGTGAGGTGGGTCGGTCGCTGGCGCCGGATTGGATTCGCTTGGCACACTTACCCCAGCAAGCACTCGTCCTGGGAGGGCCGGTGTCGCGCAAGCTTGTGGGAGCTGTTCTGAGGACTTGATGCAAGATACTGATTCTGAAGGCTGAGAATACCGAAACGGATATTGCGACTGGAAAGGGAACTGTTCGTTGTCTTCCAATACCGAATGCTCAATTAGACTTGGTTGACTGTCGCAAACGCTGATTTGCTGGAATTCGTGATGTTGCGACGGCTCGTTATCACCGTCGGAGACTTGAGTATCGCTAGCTACGTTGGGCCTTTCGGTGTGATGAGATTGGCTGTTCTCGACTAGTGTAGATGGTTTATTGAGAGAGGTCGGGACTTCGTTTGTGTCGACCACCTCAGTCGAAGCGTTCCTTGTAATGTCCGTAGCCGCTGATTCCAAACGAGGATGTTCGCCCAGTGTACCGGTCTCCTTGCCGGGGGCAGTCTCGCGTGCGATTCGTGCTGAGTGAGTCTGCGAAGCGGCGTGATCAGCCTGGGGCGCCCCAAGCTCGTTGGTTTCTGCTCTCTGATGCTCTTCCTCTGCAACACCCTGATCGGTTTCGCTGTATTGAATTTGCAGAGTATCCTCCGGTTCTGGGCTCGACTCGTGTTCCACCTGTGAGGAAATATGTATGAATTCGAGTGTGTTCGGAACACCTTGCGACTCTGCCTCGGGTCTCTGCTGCTGAGACTGCGAGTCTGCTACGGTGGTATCGGGTATCGTCTCAGGTATCGATCGTGCGGGTGACAAAGCGTGCTGTGCGGCTTCTTCAATGAGTTCAAGTAGGCCCTGCAAACATTGGTCAGTAAATACACTGATATCAGGGTCTGAGAAGGATTGATCATACCGAGTCTTCCGCAAGATCTTCCTCCACTTGCGATCCGTTCGTATCGGTACTCTGCTGGCTAACGTCCTCGGTGCGTTGAGTTGTGGGTACGAAGCTCCCTTCACCGCTGGAACTCTGCGAGTCGGGGACTATGTCTGACAGATGAGGTCGTGGGCGTGCCGCGAACAACTGCGAGCTGTCTAGATTGGTGTCCTGCGTAGCCTCTGGTGTCGGAGCTGGCTGAGACGATGGTGTCTGCGTGAAGCGCACGTAGTTGCTCCTCTCGAGACTGTCACCCCGTCGAGCGATTTGGATGCGAGGCGAAGCACGAGGAGCCGACACTGCGGCACTGGGCAGTCCTTCCGAGTCGGCTCGATTGTCAAGAGGTGTCGAAGGCGTAGATGATGCAGTGCTGGGCTCCGGGCTGCTGTCAATCACACGGGGATTGCGGATGCGCTTCGATGCCTGTGCCTGGGCTTCCTGTCGTTGCTCAGGGTGTCCACTGTCGCTTCCTTGATATCGCTCGTGGTCTTCTGCCAAGATACGCGCCTTCTTCTGTGCCCAGTGGACGACGAGCAAGTCGTTGGCGTTCTCTTCCGGCTCCCAAGTCGGTTCCCACGTCTTTCCAGTCTTGGGGTCAATCCCTTGCCATTGGATGTAGTATTTGCGTACACCACGGACTACTTGTTCGTCGAGAATTGACTCCGCTGCCCATAAAGTGTCGCTTTGGCTGCCGGCTTCGCTTTGGCTCGAATCGACGTATCGTGAACGTTTGTTTGTGTTGGTTCTCAATGAGTTGCGCTTCCTCTTGGGTCGCGCCATTACGCGCAACGTCCGTTGGAGATGGTGTTTGAGTATGTCGTCTCCATTGTGGGTAGAAGAGGTGAGAGTGATGGTGCGCCGGGCCGTGGGCGGGTGAGTGGTGACTGGTAGGTGGTGAACGGTGATAGTGCGGGACTATCCGCGACCCAGATGACGAGCCCGCCGTGGACGCGTCGCGACGCGTCCCCGACTGCAGTGCCGCGGCACCACTGACTCAAAACCGCCATATCCATTTGGGGGTCCCAGATACTTGTGCCATCAATTCAGCTTAAACACAGAGCTTTTTTTGTATTATCTTCGTCCGCTACATTAAGAGCATGGCACGAGTCACGCAATGTCGGTAGCACTGTCAAGATATCAAAACGTACGGCCAAGTATACAAGAAGTAGATTAGGCAAGCTATAATCAAGCCATTCAGATAAAGGCTCTAAAGTCTTTCGTAAGAATGTACATGCTTCCTCCAAGGAATGCCGGCATGTGTTGAATATCCTACAGTTTTGCGCATCGATCCTGAACGCATTTCTGCATGCGCCATTTGGTCGCATGCGTTCACACCTCATCTCAGTATCGCCCGCCTCGTCCGTTACCCCTCCAGCCTCCCCTGTTGCCGTTGTTGCCACCGCGCTGCCCACCTCCATAGCCGCGTCCGCCTTGGTATCCGCCACGGCTCTGACCATACTGGCCATTGTTGCCGGGACCGAGGTTGTTACCATACTGGTTGCCGCCCTGATTTCCGAATTGGTTGCCGCCCCGGTTTCCACCCTGGCTTCCGTGATGGTTGCCAAATTGGTTGCCACCCTGGTTGCCGTGTTGCGGACCGTTCGGTGGCATGTTCATGTTGGGAGGTGGAGGCTGCCACATGCCATTGAAGTTGGGGGGCGGGGGAGGGGGGACGAAACCACCACGTCCTTGGAACTGCGGTGGTGGAGGGGGAGGAACACCGAATGGCGGCATTGGCATCGGAAACTGGCCTTGGAACTGGCCTGACATATGTGGTGGTGGTGGAAACGGCGGCTGGTTAAAGGGCGGCTGATGCAGCAGGGGCGGGACCTGGTGCTGATGGTTGTTGGGGCTGGACTGGGTGTTCCTGTTCGCACCACCCCACTGCGATCCAGGCTGAGATTCTTCTCTGTCGTATGCCCTTGATGACGGTCGCGCTTCGGCGAAACCTTTGCCCTCAGACTCTCGACGCGGAGGTCCATGTGGCGAGACCCGGCGGCGACCCATAGATCCGTCGGGTGACATTCGACGGCGTTCGTCGTCATACCGATAACCCCCAGGGCTACGGCGACTGTGACTGCGACTGCGGCTACGATTGTATCCCCTTCTTCGCTCCCTATAGGGTGGGCCCGACTCTGACGATGAGGAAGTGGGTCGACTATCTGGGCCAACGCGTCGCCCGACAGACAAGACCGGTGGGTCCTCCATGTCTTCCATACGTTCTATGTCCTCTCGCGCAATCTTGATGGTCTCCGGCACAGTGAACTTCTGTATGTCTTGACAGAACTTTGGCGACCAGCCGTAGCCGTTTGCCACTGTAGCTGTCTCGCCAGTCTCCTTGTCCTGCTTAACCAGTTGGCCCATAGGATCCAACGACAGCCTATACTTGGTTGTTTCCCCGGTCGGATTATCGCCCGTTGGCAGGTACTTGAGGTCGATGTTCTCAAAGAAGTTGTCGAGGAGAGTGCGAACGTGCGAACTGACCGGTTTCTTGTCAAACTTCCGTATCTTGATCTGGGATTCGTGGATCGGGCGATTCGGGTTTCGGATTATAGGCTCGAGCATGTACGATGCGGGGAGGTCGTGCCATCTGGCATGTCGGTCGCCGTGGTATTCTGGAAGGACGTAGTTGCGCTTGCGACCCTGTGCTACGGACAAGGCCTCGTCTGCCTTGTGCCGACAAGCTTTCAGACCCTCTGAGCCCAAGAGCTTGTTAACGGCCCAGTAGTTGACAATGGCTTTCAGCTTCACCTCTAGCTGCGATCCCTTCTCGGTGATACACGCCGCTGCGAGTTCGATCAAGTCAGGGACAAAATCTTGACACGCGCTGCCAAGAATACTCTGCTTCGTCGTGTCGCGACGATGGAACTTGTCAGCATGTAGGGCATCGTTGACGATCAACAAGAGATCCATCCGGTTGCGCGCTGCTTTCTTCGCTAGCGCTGGAGTGCTCTGATCTACTACGACAGACTTTGAGACAGCGATGAGATACGCGCCGAGGGTGGTGATCCGAGCCTTGGAGGGAGCTACGTGCTTCACAATCCATTCTGTGCATTTCTACGAGCGGCGAATTAGTCTGCTCCCGGTGACATGTGATCGATGGTTTTATAGTTAGATACCTGGATATTGATGGGCGAGTTCTGCTGAAGAACGGCATCAATGTGGTTGAAAAGCTGCGAGCTAATTTCGACTGCAATGGGCGCTGAACGATCTTCGGCATCGGAATCTTTCATCGCCTGCTTGAACTTCACCTGCGCAATCGTCAGACCTGACTTGCGCTTTGCATCATCATTTGGCGCCATGTTTGGCGACGTGAGGTTGCGACAATGAGTTCGTGGTGGGGAAGGAGGTCGGCATGAGCGTCGCGAGAGTGTTGATGTTTCCAAGGTTTCGAACGCGAACGGCGCTAAGCTAGCGCGCCTTCCGCATCGTTCACCCCGCCATCGGCCAAGGCAATCACAAATATGTCCGCCAACGACGCCATCCAAGATGAGGTCACCTCGCTCAACGCCATCTTCGACGAAGGCACCCTGTCAGCCTTAGATGAAGACCAACGACTTTACAGTCTACGTCTGCCGTCGCTGCCATCGATAACTCTGCGTATTGAATTTCCGGCAGACTATCCGGATGCGCCGCCATCCGTGCTAGGCACTCAGAGTGTGGGACAAGATGTCCCCAAGGGTATGGGCAGCCAGGCTGTCGATGTAGTGAGAGAAGTTCTGGCAAGGATCTACCAGCCCGGCGAGGCATGTATCTACGATTTGCTTGAAGAGGCAAGGGAGGCTTTGGAGCGAGCGGAAGAGCAAGGAGATATTCAACTGCACGATCAACACGAGGATGAGCCCATTGAGAAAGACGAGAACTCTCATATCCAGTTCGACCCGGCCATCGACCTTGGACCGGAGCCACCTTGGGTCGTAGCACCCGCCCTTACCGAGAAGAAGTCAGTTTTCTTAGCTCGCGCAGCACCTGTTTCGTCACCAGCACAGGCTAGACAGTACGTCGCACATCTCCTAGCGACAGACAAAAAGGCTGCACGCGCGACTCACAACATGACTGCTTGGCGGATCAA
This sequence comes from Alternaria triticina, assembly GCA_022609215.1. NCBI lineage: Eukaryota > Fungi > Ascomycota > Dothideomycetes > Pleosporales > Pleosporaceae > Alternaria > Alternaria triticina. Next base: position 39,921 of record JAGKPX010000090.1, on the reverse strand, counting down.
AGGTCCAAACGATACGAGCTACCAAGACTGCGACGATGATGGTGAGACTGCTGCTGGATCGCGGATGCTGCACTTGATGCAGTTGATGGATGTTTGGAACGTCGTGGTTGTTGTCACAAGATGGTATGGTGGTATACACTTAGGTCCTGATCGCTTTCGCATCATCAACACTACGGCCAGAGAGGCATTGATCTTGGGTGGCTTCGCAAAAGAGGGCAAAGAAAGCGATACGAAGAAGAAGGGGAAGAAGTAAAAGAAACATGCCATTGGCTCATCGGAGACATGCATGCGACCTTATAACATGAGCCATTCACTTTCGTCTTTCCCATCCACTGACATGGTCAGCCTTTAGCAGATATGCTCTCGCAGCTTTCACCTGGCTCACAGCGGAGTCGTTACATCACGCTTCCAGATCGCTCTCACAATAGAATCTCCTCCCATTCACTCGATTGCACAGACCTTTGCCTATTTAAGTCGCGCCTGTTTCATATTGCACACTCACCGCAACACTCCGCGCTTCTCTCACTCACAACCAATCAATCACTGAACCTCACAGAACGAAAAACTTCGACACATACTATTGAGAATGAGTTATTCCGGTCCTGGAAATAACAGATCGAGCTCCGGCAATCGTGCGGGTCAGCATTTCAGCACACGAGGACATCATCTCGGTGGCGGTGGTGGTGGTGGCGGCCGACCACAACAAACTGGCAGCCATGCTACAGCGTATGTTCCCCAGCGCTCTCGTCAGCCCTCCCACATTGTGTTCATCGAGGAGGAAGATGACCAAGATGATGAATACGATACTGATATCGGAGTCTCCAGTCCCCACGGGTACCACGATGCTATGCACAACTTAGCCGACACTATGGCGGACCTGGACAGTATGCTCGGCTCTGGGCCACAAGGCCAAAGCATGCGAGATACTTTCGGTCAAGGATTTCCTTTCGATAGCGCAGGCGGTATTCCGGGGTTCGACGCCCTTCATATCGGTATGGGTGCTGAGTTCGATAGTGTATTTGAGGAAGCCTTCAGCCATCCCATCTTCTCCGGAAACGATATCGCGCATGGGTCAGGAGCCCATGGGCCCGAAGCTCATAGGCCTGGAGCTCATGTACCTGAAGTTCATAGGACTATGAGCTGTTTCGGCGAGAACTTTCCATTTGGATCTAGCAACCACACTCATGTCCATGTTGGAGGATTTGGACTAGGCGAACATCTGCCTTTCCATGCTCATCCCATTCCACCACGTAGACCTCGGTACGTTCCAGGCCCTACACGAGGCGGTTTCCCAGTCGAATTCGAGCCTCCTCCCCTCCCAGAAGACTACCAACCCACTGAAAGCAGCGAGCAGCGCATCAGCAACTTCATCGCACGCAACACCGAACCCCTCACCGCCGCCAACACGACTAGCACGACAAATACTGACTGCCCAGTCTGCATGGAGAACGCTGCGGCTCATCCCTGTGTCAAAATCAAGGGTATCCAAGGCTGCGAACACATGATCGGTCGAGACTGTCTCAAAGAATTCCTGAAACAGCGGCCGGATGACGAGAAGACATGTCCTCTTTGCCGAGCTGTCTGGCTTGCGGAAAATGGCGTTTGGCAGGATTCAGATCAGTGGAGTGAACGTATTGCTCAGGCGAACCTAGGCCATCGTTTCGCGAGGTGGTGAAGATGGTTACGGGTTGCAACAAGAGGTACCTGTAAGACGAGGAATCGAAGGCTGGCGAGGTCTGTGGAAATGGCTATGTGCGTGGTGAACATGAGGCGGAGCTCTGGGTTAAGATGAATGAAGGCTGCTTTGGTGATTGGATAGAGTGGTTAGCTAGTAATCTCGCAGATGAAGAAGGGGAATGAGGATGAGCAGGTGTATGCCACGTCACAAGGGTGCACGCAAGCAATTAGATATCGAATTGATGAAACTTGAAAACAATATTGATAAAAAGTAGATATCGAACACACTGAAGGTTACATCGCCGCGAGGTCTTTTACTCTGCGTATCCTACCTTGACGTAGTTTGTAGATCTGTTCAGTTTCCATCTTGTATGAGATGGTCCCATTACTCCGGGCAGCACGGATCGGTAGCGAGCAACTGCTTAGTTATCCTCCGAATCTCGGCCTGAACTTCTGCGTCGAAGTAGTTCCAGCTTGGAGGTACTTTGAATTTACCTTTAGCGTTCAGGTCGTGTCTTTTACAGCTGACGATGGTGTGATATTGGGAAGGCCTATCGTCTGGGTCAAGCATAGTGAGCTGCATGGTTGTCTCGGAGTTCAGCACCTTTTCCAATTGCTGCATCTGTTCCCCGTATGTATATTGCCTCTCATGGCAACATTGCGGTGTGCCTGGCACATAGTGCTTTTGTGAAAGGCAGATGTAGGTGTGTTTCAGGGAGCAGGACCCGAGTACATCGTATCTGATTCCGAGAAAAGATACTATGCTCGGCCGGCTTCTTACTTCCAAGGAAAATTGGGCATCATCGAGCAGCGAGTCCGGGGCGGTGGCATGCGTGACGTCGGTGAGATCAAGCTTCATTACCCATGAGAACTTGTCGCCAATGGACCGCGCGGAGGCAAATTCTGGGTGTGGCTCAGATGCGTCTTTGTCCATCCACTCGCCAGTCTTGACGGTGAAACCTTCGTCGGAATCTTGCCTCATTTTGGCGATTGCGGGTGAAGGTTTGTTGTGCCACATAGGAGCCATGAGGTAAGACGTTCGTTCAAGGATGGTTGCAGTAGGAAACAGACAATACGCCTTATTCCAGGAAATGAAGCACGCTCTAGAAGATCACATGCAGCCTTGGAGGATTGTGTCGATGGGAGAAATGCCGCAGTGCCTTAGAGTGACCGTGATCTTGCCACCGTTGCTACCCGACGATTTCTTGAAGACAGAAATCTGTTAGTAGTCAGTAACGTAAACTTCAAGGATGATACATAACACCGTGGGCTTACCTGTGAGAAAGCAAGAAGTACATCTCCGGGGATTGTTTTGTCCAGGACATAACCATCGCTTTTAAGGTAGCTAATAAGAGCATCCACCTTCTCTCCGTCTTGCGTAAAGAGCTGAAGTTCGTTCCTGACCTGCAGACGACGGAAGAACTTTCCGGCGAACTTGCTTCCGATCAGAGTCTCAGTCTGGGCCTGTACAGAACGGAACGTCTGAGTGTTCTTGAAGAATGGCTGCAGTCTTGTGTTAATGTTCCACTGGGTCTTCTTCATGTTTGCGTACAGATCCGACGTCATTCTGCAGGCTAATTGAACATTGCGTATATCATCAATACCTAGGTAAGATGTGATGAGTGAGTGCGTTGTGTAGCGCGACTCTCGATTGATGACAAGATCCATAAGGTCTGGCACTGGATTCGGGGGTGGGTGCGGTAGAGACATGGATTGGACTGTTGGAGGCGAGATTTCTCCGAGTTCTTCCACGCACGCTTTAGCAGGCTCGTTCGAGGGTTGATTGAGTTGAGCCATCGTGGTCGCGAATAAGTGTGGAATGCGGTTGGGTAGATCGATGCAGCCTTGAGAGAAGAGAAACGAATGATATAAGTACTCAAGGCGTAGAAACCGATTAGGTGAAAGCCGGGATAGATAAAAGAAGGCAGTATACCACGCGGGCCCGTCTTAGTGAAATATACTCTGAGGTAGATTACCGTGCCTTAGGCTATTGCATCGATTGCGTGTAAGAAGAGTGGGTTCTTCTCTGCAAGAGGGCTCTCAGCCCATTCACTGAAGTCCTCGATTCGCAACTGGCACTTGGAACCTCTTTCTCCCCTTCCATGACCAATCCACAGCAGCGCCTAATATGATCGCACCTAGAATTGGTCCCGCATAGTTCAGGTTGAACCTATTCACAGGGAGGATAGTGGGTAGTGGCATCCAAACAAAGGTGAAGACGATGTAGCACAAAGCTCCGGCGTTGATGTATGCGCCAGCTGCGCCCAGCTTGAATGGACCCCATGGAATCGGTAGAGGCCTCGCGCTCATCGTCCGACGCCAGAAAAGGAACAAGATAGGTAAAAAGTACGATAGGTACAAGCCCATTGCGGGAAGGGAGATAAGAGCGTTGAACGCGGTACTCGAAGCAATGTTGATAAGAGCCAGGATACAAACGCAGAGGCCGCTGAGACACAATGCGTTAACCGGTACCCTCAGCTCAGGGTGGACCCTGGCAAAGGTACGCGAGAACGGTAACCCCTCGTCCTTGGAGAACGCCCAAATGAGACGAGAGACCGAGGCGAATATGTTAAAGAACGATACAAAGATTATGTAGACCAGCATGAACATAAACAAATTTGTGGCTGCTTTAGATCCCGTGGCCTGATAGTAGACTTCGATAATTGGTAGAGGCGAAGCGGAAGCCCGATCCACGTCTCCAATTGTGAAGAGGACGGTGATCATGTAGAGAAGTTGCATGAGACCGTTCATTCCGACAGAGAAGATGATGGAGCGCGGAACCCGGGTATGTGCTTGCTTGACTTCGTCGGACATGTGGATTACGCTATCGAAACCTGAACTTATCAGTATAGCTGCGGTAAGCCAGAGATCTCTCAAAACTTACCAGCCAGCGGGTATACCGCAGTGATCAATCCTATACCCCAGGCCACCGTGGGGTTTCTCCAACCACTGATGTCGTGGGTCAAGGTCTGAAACACATATTCCGTGGAACTCTTTTCTGCCATTACAGCCAAGGTAACAATACCAGCAAAGAAGAAGGCGACATGGCATATTGCTCCCGCTGTCTCGAGGACGTTGATGATTTTAGGAAGCCAAAGGTTTCCAATGAACGGAACTATTGTCGAAGCGCACATGATGAGTGTCGTGTGCCACCGCTGAACCACGTACTCTGGGTTATTGAAGGAGGCCATAGCGGTGACGATATTCGATATTAGCGCTGCATTCGACGTGCAACAACAGATCCAAGCGAAGACTGTGATCCAGCCTTGCATCAAACCGAAGAAGCGATTCCAGATTGGCGCGAAGGCGGCAGACCACCGGTATTGAGCCCCAACTGTGGGATCCATGGAAGACATCTCGGCGAGCGATAAGGCTACTAGCATGGTTCCTGCCCATGCGAATATGCTACCGTACACGATGGAGGCTGGACCGCCATTGCTCAGTGCGAACTGAAAAGTGAGCGCGGATGCTTCCCAGGAACATTGCATGAGGAAGGAAAAGTTTACAGAAGAGGAGGCGTTGATGTATCGCTGCAAGCCATTAGTGAAAGCCCATGTTTGAGCTGTGGTCATACATTTAGTGCCCCTCCTCCAGAATCCTGCGTGCCATTGGTCCCCTGCTCCTCGATTGCTTGTTGCACAACATTCTTCTCAGCGCTGATAATATCGCAGCTCATGTCAATCGGTCTTATTCCTGTCGCATTTGTCATTTCCGTCATCGGTAATCAGGTGTTTCGTAATCCAGGGAGTTACTTTCTGAAGATGGGGCCTATGTTCTTATCAGTACCAGCAGCCTTGCAAGATCAGTAACCCAAATGTCGGGCTGCATACATGACCGATGAAAGTACGTTGTACAACGTGAAAGCATGCCTGTTCATTCGGCCGTCTTTTGTGGCGGGCCTACGAAGTGGCGTCCACTACTAGCAGCATGCATGTCATCATGCACAGAGAGCTATGCAGTAGAAGCTGCTGAAGTGCTCGATTGGCCAATCTGAAGCTGAAAACAGTATGCCACCGCGCATTGCGAATACGTCTGTTCAGAATCTTATTTCGTGATAGGTCTACTACCTCCATCACGGCTACCGGCCCGGGCCCGCTAGGTAACACGCAGCCATGAGCGTCCACCGTGAAGTTGCGGTCTTGTGGACGAGATCAGAAGATGGAGCCCAGCACCCCAATGAATTTGCAGCACTTCAAGAAGAGCGGATCTCCTCGCATGATGGCCGTTGTGGTGGAACCCGGTAGCGACAGCGAATGACGTCATCGCTAGACTCGGGCGGCTCGATGATGGGCGATGGAGAAGCGAGGTGCCCAAAGGCTCTACGATACGCCATACAATGCGATACAGACCACAGCCACTGCCAGAATGGGAGAAGACGAAGGTGGTGTAGATGGTGCAAATTACAACGTGATTGACCCGCCCCTTCTTTGAGCGCTTGAGCTAGCGTTTTAGCGTGACCGGCCCCCGAAGCCTTCAGCCTTCGTAGTCACTGCCCACACACTCCGCCATCCACATTATCATCAATTGACACACATCCGCCATGCATCAAACCACCGAGGCCCCATGGCTGACTAGCCTACTGTCTCGAACCTGATCGAGCTCGGAAGCCCCTCCAGATCCCGGCATCTCGTGAAGTTGACTCTCCGCACTGGCCAGTTGTGCAGCCTCGCTGCCACCCTTCTCGTACCGATAAATCTCTTTTGATGGCTGTTCTTCAGGTGCATCATAGGGCGTAGGGGCATCCCGCGCCTTCTTGCGCCAGCGCAGCGCCTTAGCGATGAATATGCCTAATCCGATCAAGGCGATGGCTCCAATCGAAGCCCCTACACCGATACCAGCTTTCGCGCCTGTAGAGAGCTCACTGTCACCAGTGGCAATTGGCGTACTCGACGGAGAAGACGATACCGTGGACGACACGATCGAAGATGCGGTCGAAGAAGAGACTAATGAAGACGTCACGGTGGGTATGGGGTCGCCGAATCGCGCTGCTATGGTGTATCGCGGTATTGTGCTCCCATCCGTGCAGCATTGAGTAGTATTACCGCAACACCAGGTTAACGAATCAACGTCACCGGTGCAAGGTGTCACCTTCGTGTCTTTGCTTCTTTGTAAAGAATCCTAATCGTCGTCAGTTTTGATGGCCTTCAAATAATTCGGCGTGAATTGTACCTCGTCCGAACAGAGCTCCTGGCATCCTCCTTCCCCCCAATTACTTTTCGTACACGACTCTCGCCAGATGGCCCCGTCTCCCCTATTCTGACACAGCCCGTTCCTCAGTAAGTTATCCCAACGAGCACAGCAAATATTACTCAGAGGATCGGAGGTGTTGTTAATTTGTGTAGAGTACGCAATGTCTGTGTTCTGTGTGCCGTTGCGCCAGTAGCAGGCCGCCATTACAGGCTGCAAGCAGACGAGTTGCAACAGAAATATGAGAGAGAAGGTTCTGCGCGACATCACGAAATGATGGACTAACTGAAGAGCTGGACAATCGAGGAGACGCGACTTGGGCTGCTTTTAGTATTCAGCAACACACCCCTTTCGCGCACTCGGCTTACAACCGCTCACGAGGCGCTTGGGGCCAACGCAACATCTATTAGTCGCAATTACAATCCGCGCGATGAAGCCCATTGGAAACAGAGCTTGGGCAGTAAGCGAGATACACCATTCCGCTCAGCCTTGTGGTACTCAAAGTTGACACCGGTTGGTTAATATGGTAGCAGTAATCTCGATCACACGTAAGCCTTCGCCCCAACGAATTTGTTCGCCTTTTCTTGGCGCGTATCACCTTCTAATCGTAGCTGATGCACGACTTACACTGCACTTGACGCGTTGCGCTGCCTAAGTGCGTGTTTGTGTTATGCGAAATTTGGTTCCATTTCAGCCATCGACCCGGCTTTCGCATCAACTTCATCTCAGTATCGTGAGCATGATTGCGCGAATCCCACACCATGTTGCCTGCTCGGAATTTCTCAAGGATGAGGATTTATATGTATTCGAGATTGTTAATATATACAATGAAGTTGCTACTACACATGACCCAAATCCGGCAGGTCAGCACCGCGAGATGCTCCTAATGGGGAAACAGGGAAGGACCTATGTGCAGATCTTCCTCGCCCCGTTTCCGGTGAGGCTCCATTTGGTCTTGTTGACAGTGCACGGGTTCTCCGTCACACTGGTTCCATCGACCTTCAGCGCAATGGCAATATCCCTGCTGTTCGCAAACTCGGTCCTGGCCGCGAGACGAACCTCACCACCACCACTAACAGTACCAGCCTTGATGTTGACATTGTAGCAGTTCTCGAGCAAAATCGCGTTGTTACCCGTGTTGGCGACATCGATCGTACCGATCTCCGCACCTCCAGAAGCAGATACACAGAAGATGCCGCGGCCACCACCACGAGCCTTGACGCGGTTGACGTAGATGTTGGTGCCGTATCCGCCGTTGACCTTTCCGGCTTCGTTGGCGAAGCGGAGAGCTGCGTATCCAGTGCCAGCGCCGCAGTTATCGCAGTCCACGGTGCCGACCTTTGCGTTGGTGACCTTCTGAAGGAGGAGACCGCATTCTCCGACGTTCTTGCCGACGACCGAGCCGATGTCGAGCTTGTCAATGTTCCTGAAGATGCGAAGTCAGTGTATGTCTTGCATGCAGTTTGTGCAGTCATTTCCTTACCATGTCTCAACGCAGTGCGACGTGCCGCCGTTGCAGGTGATGGTACCCATCTTGACGTTTGTGTTGGCCGCTCGGTCGCGGTCGAATCGGATACCCATTCCTTCTTTGAGGTTGAAGTTGATGGTGCCTAGGGTGAGGTCTGTGGTGCCAGAGAAGCGCATGCCGAAGTACGTCGAGCCGGCCATGGTGAGATAGGGAATCTTGACGCCGGACTGGTTCGTCACTTCAATGTTTCCTCCTCCGCTCTTGGGGGCAGCAGTGATGATTCCGCAGCCTTCGAAAGTCTTTCCGCTTGTGATGGTGATGGTGCTAGCTCCGATGTTACCGGATGCGATAACTGACACGCGCTGTCCGCTGCTGATGCCATCGAGAGCGCGTTGAATAGCTAGACGGTAGTCAGAACCGGTGTATAGGTTTGTCGAGCCCTTGGTCGCAGTGAACGAGCTGCCGGAGCCAGTGACTTTCGCGTCGGGAGTGCCGGAACCGCATTGAGCGGACGCAAGGGAGGCAAGCGCCAGCACCGCCGTGAGACCAGAGAAATGAACCATCTTGATCGCTCAGGTGAAGCGAAGAATGAGGAGAAGATGCGATGTAGTTGACGCGCCGCTATTAGACCGACGAGATGCGCACTCCTTATACAACCCAACGGCCATGGCGCTGCTCCACTCCTGTACTCCTCCCTCCCAAATGACACCAAGCCCTCGATATGACATCCGTCGGAACGCGCATGCCAATTCGGAGTAAGATGCAAAACAGCGAAAGACTATGAGTAAACCACCTAGCCGTGCCAGGCACACGCGTTTCTCGTCCCTAGCCCTCGCCGTAGTCCTGCCGATCAATTGCAACACCAGTTTTCGAATATACCACCTATCATACCAGGCACTCCAAACAGTACCATGTCATCCCAAGGCCATTGGCGCGCGCGCCACTCCCGTTTCGAAGTTTCAGCTATCCTCCTAAAGTACCAAGCTCGACAGATTACTTACACCCTGGGATGGATGAGGGAAATCTCCACCACTGTACGGGTCCGGAACGTTGTACCTGCAAGCAGCACTAAGTGCCTGTCTCTTTTGCGTAGACCTTCCGCTCAGCTGCACACACGATATTGTGCGTTGTACTTAACACCCAACTCGGCGCATCTCTGCCCTTGTACCTGTTGGTTACAGTTTAAGTGATCGTCCGGGGTGCGTCTTCCCCCGCAAAACAGCCGTTAGGCGCATCACACGACAGTATCTACTCGGGTTGATTCACTCCGCCAACCTTTCTTGGCTGTTTATTTCTCCGCCGCGATCATCTGTGCATATTGTTCCGCTGCCAAGATACCAAGGTCAGCCATTTTGTTTCATCGCTTTTGTAATGGGGTTGATGGCATGTCTCGCACTGTGTTCTAGAACGAGTCGATTGTAGTGCGAAAGTAATCATTCACGATCTATCTAGGTGCGCAAAAAGAAGATGTCGTAGATACATTACCGAAATGCGCGATTCCTATGCCGAAAATAGCCTAGGGTACTGCTAGAGCGTCCCTACTCAAACACATCACTCACGTACCTGGTCTCCTTGACCTTCTCCAGCCATTCCAGAGCATCATCTTCCGTCTTGGCCGGAAAAGTATCCCTATAAATCTTCATACACATCTCCGCCGTGCTCTTGGCCAACTTGCTCGCACTACCACAGATGAAGACCTTCGCGCCACCTTCCCCGAACAGTTCAGCTAGCTCCTTCCGCTCGTCCCACATGCGGTCCGGCACGCGTTGCGCTTTCTGGCCTTCGGGAGCGACTTTTGAGAAGCAGCCGCGTACGCTGACTTCGCCATCAGCCTCCCACTGCTTGAGCTCGTCAGAATAGATGAAGTCCTTTTCGAAGTGACGGCAACCGAAGTAGAGGATCGCCGGGCCGACCTTGGCGTTGCGGGCGTTCTTGATGGTTGCGCGCTCCTGGATGAAGCCGCGCATTGGAGCGAGACCTGTACCGGCACACACCATAATGATGGGTACAGTCGGGTCGGTGGGCAGGTGGAAATTGATGTTCGTTGGACGCGGAAAGCAACGAATCTTCTCGCCGGGCTCTTGACGCGCTAGATATGTGGACGCAACACCGTGGAAGCGGCGATTATCTCCACTCCAGGCTGCCTCATCATGAACGTCATAGGTCAGAGAGGCAATCAAACGCTGGACAGTAGTTCCTTCGGGTGTTTGGATGAAGTCTACGTTCGCGAGGGGCGAAGACGAGACGCTGTATTGGCGGGGAGACAACGGCTTCAGTGAGTCAAGATAGACTGCGAAGGGTAGCTTGCAATCCGGATGGTCTTCGAGAATATCCAGAATGCTGTATCGCCTGGGTATGACCTCGTTCTTGTACGTTTCGTCGCTTGCTAACTCCAATAGCTTGGCCCTTTTCTTTTCTGGTGAGGCTTCGGCAAGAGTCTGTAACTGCTTTTGCGAGATGGGGGTGCTGAGCTCCACACGTGTCATGAGCAAATCGAAGATTGAGGTTGGAGCTTCGGTTGCGATGAAAGTTTTGCTGGTGCCCGTGATGGCGATATTGTCATCAGGCGACAGGTCGAAGCGCTTCATGACCCGCCTCACGTTGCAGATGCTATTCATGGGCAAGATGACGATGTAGTCGCCGGAGCGATACGAAGTCCCCGGCGGTAGTTCGATCTCCATGTGCTTCTTGGTAAGGCCAACCTCGCCGCCACCTAGGCTTTTGTTGACTTTCACTACACCGTAACCGATGTCTTTACCTCCGAGGTATGTAGCGAACTTGGGAGGCGTAATATCCGCATGTAACTGTCCACCAAGGACCTCAGTAGTAGTACCACTAGACTTGCGCAGATCACTCCACATCTGCTCAGACCACTTCTCCCATGGGCCCATGATATCTCCCTTCACGTTGACCAGGCCAGTTTCCGTGAAGCGTTTAGCCCCCATCTTCTCCAGCAATTCGTCGGTGAGTTTGGGAATACGATGGTACGTATGGGTCCAGTCGCTATTGCCGACCCCAAAGACGGCATACTGAACTCCTTCGAGCAGCTTGGATGTCGCATTGTTCTCAAGCCAAGCAACGAACTTCTTCGCGTTGTCTGCCGGTTTTCCTTCGTATGAGGGCTCAATGATGACTATTGGCTGGTCTTTGGGGATGTGTTCGGTAGCTGAGTCGAGACTGGCGACGTTCGCCTTGAACCCGAATCGCGAGGCGTTTGTCTCCAGATCTTCGGCATATGATTTGCACGTGCCGGCGTTCGATCCGTAGAGTACAGTAATCGGCTTCACATCTCTGGCAGGCAGATTCGTTTCTTTGGCCTTGCCAGGGCCGTTCTCACTGGCTTCCTTTGTGACGGCGGCACCGCCTCCAGCCCCACCTAGGCTAGCCATTGTGCGCCCGGGACGTCTGCGAACCTTGATCTTGAGATCCTTTGGCTTTTGCGTGATTGTGACCGACACATCTGGTAGATAGGGTTAGCGCTGTCGTACTCAAGGATATCAAAGCACGTACGGAGCTGGTAACCGGGGTCTGCGAGCTCAACTTGAAACTTCTGTAGGATGAGTGCGACAACCATAATCATCTCCTGCTCAGCGAATGTTCTGCCGATGCAGGCGCGTATTCCGTCGCCAAACGCCTTCCATGCGTTCGGTGGAAGCTTCTCCCAACCACCGTTCAGGAAACGCTCGGGTCGGAACACGTCCGCGTCATCGCCATACACTTTAGGGTCGTGATGAAGACCTTTGAGGTTCATCAAGATCATGTCCTTTGGCTGCACTTCGTATTTCCCCTTACAATTGTTAGATGCTAACTATAATAGTCATGAGATGGACTTACCGCGACTTTCGTGGGCTTCAGCGCATGCTTTCCATTGATCGCAATGGGGCCGAGGAAACGCAACGCTTCGTAGATTGCAAACTTGATATACTCAAGCTTTGGGATATGTTTCAGTTCCAAAGGACCGTCTCCGACAACTTCATCAACTTCTTGTTGAGCTTTTAGATATTTGTCTGGGTTTCTGAGTAGGTGGTAGAACAAGAAGCCCAGAGTCCCGCTTGTAGTCTCATGGCCAGCAACCAGGAAGGTCACCATGTTGTATCGCACGGACTCTTTCGTCATCTTCTCTCCAGTCTCCTTGTCTACTGCCTCAAGCATGGGGTTGAGAAGGTCCTTGGCATCTGGCTGAGGATGAGCGATTCGATCAGCGATAATCTGGTCGCATAGATCATGCATCTTCTTCACGTTATCCTGGCGATGGGCTTCGGCAAAGACTCGGAGTTTGTTCTCGATAGACGTGCGTGTGGCCCGTCTGCCAGACTCCACCAAAACCTCCACCATTTGGTTGATGAAAGGATGCGCACTATTGCTGTAGAAGTTATTGAACCTGTAGCCAAACGCGCACAGCCCGATCATATCAAAGGTCAGCCTTGAAGTAGTTAGTCATGACATGGTTTGGTAAGGAACGGATTATATTCACCTTGTAAAGTCATCGGCGCATTCTATCTCATGATCTGGACCGAACCGGTCCCACCGGAGCAGCATCTGAGTCGAGATATCCATCATGCCGTCAAACATCTTCCGGATACCCATCGGTCCAAATACGGGCATCAAGAGCCGGTGTGCGACACCCCAAGCCTAGTGCCAATATTAGTACATTTATGATCATAGCAGACATGTCAAATGTACCTTTTCGCCAGGATACGCCGTAAACAAGCCATCTCCAGTCAAAGCCCGCACTTCGTCCAGAGTAGCATTGATAGGCTTCTCGAACCGTTCACCGTCACAGCAGTCGTTGATCGTGTCGTATGAGGACACAACGATGACTTTGCCGTCGCGCCCTGGGAACTGGAGTTGGTAGATTTCGCCATAGATATCAGCAAGTCGTTGGAAGGAGCCTGGAGCGTCGTTCGGATCGATCTCGGCGAAGTTGCCTACGAATAGGTGTGGGGGAGGCTGAGGAATTGGCAGAGATTCTGATGTATCGGAAGCCATCGTCGTGGTCTATGTGGTGATGTGCAAGATTAGTAGGGTGGTGACAAGACCGGATGTTTGGTTTCCAACGAGGAGGAAAGACCAAAGGACTGACTCTCAGCTTCTCATTCATGGGAAAGAGCTGGGCTACATATACACGGGTAGCAACACAGCGCAGGACATGTCAGCCTTGGGACGTCGGCCTCCCATGACATCCCTCGACCGAGCCTTGCCATTTAATGCTGCCTAGCTGCTGACTCCGCAGGGATTCAGAGTCCTTTGGTGATGTAGTTGCAGCCAATGGAGTCTGATTGGGCGTTACACTGTCCATAGTCAGCAAGTTTGTGTTCAGCTCGGCTGTGCCAGCCACGCGATAGGCTCCTGGATTGTGATGCATGGGAGCACGACAGCAGGCCGACGCTGCGCCTCGTGCGAACTGGTGACCGAGAGATATTGCGCGCGACCTAGCCAGATCACAGTACGCGGTAGCCTTTGCCTGTCTAAAAACCGTCGACCGGACGGCCCGAGGCGAAGGGCCAACGACCTGTCCACCCTGCGCCACGCCGTAACACGCGCAACAGCTTATCAGGCGTCTTGGAGATTCGGAATTTGATGAAATGGTGTTCTCTGAGTTGTCAAGGTTTGCTCCTTGGGTAGCAGACGGGACAACGTCGACGCAAACGCTGTTCGTGGGTTAGTGAACACGGCGATCGTCGCGTCTTCGCGTGACGGGGCGCTTCATTGAGCTCAGCAGCATCACTTTAACGTCTTCATCGTTTTCGCAACGATACTGATATCATGAGCTTTAGTGGTTATGCTACATGCATACTGTGTAGACATGTTGCAAGGCTGGACGGTGGTGTTGTGCAGGACGCCCCAAAGCTCGGCCGGGCTCAAGCGGCCGAGCGGGGCGCCACTTGCGGTTGCAGAATACGAAGGAGCTCGTATTACAGCGTTGTACCCATGGTTGACGACAAGCACAATACCTAAGTAGAGGCGCATGAAGGTTCCACAACAGTAAGACTCGACATCAATCCATTCATCAGATAGACGGCATGAACTGCACTAAGTGAAATTGACAAGTATACATATGAAAGTCTCCTTCGCCCGTGTCAGGTTGAGCAAAACCGAGCCCTCTGGCCGTTGTACCATGATTTACAGTAAATCTTCATCATAATCTTCCGTATTTTAGGCGATTCTTACGGGCTCAGGGCGCGGATGCCTTTGCATCTTTTTCTTTTTTCCAGACCGTGATGGTGGAACTGTCAAGGTGAATCTGGTTGTAGGTGCTGACATAGCTATCGCACCCACCAGCGTGGCGCGTGGACTTGCCAGTTGCTTCGCCGATGACATAGTCGATCGACTCGCTAGCCTTGAGATCCAACATCCCCCAGTGATTGAGGAAGCCAAGAGCAGAGTTGTACATGCTTTTCAGTTTAAACCCCCTGGGAGCTTGGCCTTTTGAAAAACGGATGTAGATGGTGATAGTCTGATTGGGTACGTGGAAAGTGAACTCCACACGAGGTCGTAGGATGGCGGGACCGCGAAGCATCTTCAGCCAATTCTCGTTGGTGTTGGCGAGGAAAACATTCAGTGCGTCGAGATACCCATAACTCCACCTCATATGCCAATGGACTTCATCCCAAGTTTCCTCGTGATCGCAATCTATGTCGCATCCGCAATGGATGCTGTGTTCGCATTCGAAGCACGCTATGTTGGGCACATCGTCCTCAAGTACCTGGCGGGAGGCGAAGTTGACAGTAAAAGTTGGGCAGTTTGCGCGTAGGCGAGCCAGAAGGGTAATGTCTGTCAGGACATCCTCCATAGACTCTTCGTCGTCACCGTAATATACATCGGATTCGGAGCTATTATGACCGTGGTCCCAGGAGATTAGCAGAAGCTTCGGAGCATTCTGGTAATTTGCGACCTTGGGGTAGTATGCGTTGATGAAATGAGCGACCGTTGGGAGTTGCATGCGGAAGCGACATTGACGAAGCCACATGGGCCGATATTCCGTCCGGATCTGGTTGCAGACCTGGGTGAGCGCACGGTAGCGTAGAGTGCTTCGTACATGCGGCACGGTAGCACTGTCAGCTGCAGCCTTGGTGTTATTGACCAGAAGCGGGGGTCCGAGATCGTCGTAGTCATCGTAGTCATCGTAGTCATCATACACCTCTTCTTCGGCGAAGTGGTATATGCGATTGCGGATTTCTGCGAATCATTAGCCAACCAAAGCGGTATGTGGCCAACAGATGGACATACCAGCAGGCAGCTCGAGGAATTTGCAGCAAATGACCACAGGCTCAGTCTTGGCCTTATCGCCAGGCATCTTGCCGCCCTGATTACTGCTGCTGCTCTCCTTGGCGTCATTTGCCTGGGAGTTCTGCTCTTTCCCTCTGTATATTGGTCAGCGAAGGTGTAGGATAACATATGAAGGTACGAACGCGTTGAGAGACATCGTCGCTGTGCGATCTGGAGCGCCGCAAAGAGGGGGCGTAGTATCCAGAGTTGGTGTCGAACGAATTTGGGTAAACAACAAAACTAGGCAGCGAATGCGCCTTTGTTAGTCGCGGAAAGAGCGCACGAGCGTGACGCGATTTCCCGTGACCGATGACGCACTATGTCTACACCCTCTCATGGGCGCAGACCGCCCAAAAGACCCCTCTTCTTTCTTAAGATGCAAACTACATCCTAGGGATGCTCTACAGATTCTAGGCACTCAAGCGGAATCCTTAGCCCTCCCCTCCCATCTTGCTGCGTTCTAC
This sequence comes from Alternaria triticina, assembly GCA_022609215.1. Taxonomy (NCBI): domain Eukaryota; kingdom Fungi; phylum Ascomycota; class Dothideomycetes; order Pleosporales; family Pleosporaceae; genus Alternaria; species Alternaria triticina. The sequence goes on along the minus strand of JAGKPX010000090.1, from coordinate 23,856 downwards.
TCGTCTGCCAGTCTTATTACCAGCAGGCAAAAGACCCTTATCCGCATAGGCTTGACGAAGAGGTCTTTGCTACCTGGAGTTATTCACGAAAAGGTTTGTACCCCTGGGTGAATCGTACTGACGCTGCATAGACACCAACATGCGTGAACCACGGCGTGGGGCAGTGACTGACAGTGCTGCCTGCTTTCACCTCAAGTGGTTCTATGGTCAAGACCATGCCCGGCGTCGTGGTGTGCAGCGACGACGCGTGCAAACAACAGGCGCCAGTGACTGCTTCGTCAGGCGTGGCAGTTTGCTTCCACCCATACCACAAACAGTCACACCGCTGTCTCACAACACATCCTCTTCTTTTATAAGCACCCCACGAGTCTCCAAATATCCCACCGCAACTGACAATCTTGTCACTGAAAAGTGAACGTGGCGGTATGGCTTTGATCTCGACCTGCTCTTATTGGTTGGCTTGGCAGGTGAAGGCGACCACATACCGTGGGTGACAATAGAACAGACAATGAGCCCTCGATACCAGCCACCCGCATTGTTTCTCCTTCACCAGGTAGTCCTACTCCTTATGGCGACAAATCTTTTTCAAGCTCTGCTGCAAATCTACCACCGACCTCACTTCCCAATTACTCCAAACACCAACCTCCAGTTCAAAAGATTACGGTCAGCTGCGAGCCGCATCTTTCAGTCTGACAACCGCCAAAAAACTGCCAGCATTAGCAAGGCATCTCAAGATGTTTGCGCAAGAGTATATCCCTTTTGCGACAGACACAGCACCGTCTACGGACGAGCGCGGCATCCCACAACCCACCCATCTCGCGCGCAAAGCATCATCCGCCAGCAGTGCGTTTTTGCGAGAGCTTCTTGGCCCGGAGATGGCTCTCTCGATCATGCCTCCCGGTTGTCGCACCATCGCCTTCTCGCAGTGGGGTGGCTTCACTGCAGCGCCCGAGCAGGTCACACCGACCGGAGAGCTCAAGGCCTCAGACCTGTACATGGACCGCGGGATGACATCAACCTTCAACCCTCCGACGTCCGAATGGTGTTACCTGGGTGTGAACCAGCCGAAGCCAGACCCCAGATACAACACGCAGCCCATTCCGGACCTTCGCAAGCGCAAGCGGAGCTCATCGACAAGCATCGCGACTGTGAGCGAGCAAGGCGATCAGGGTGCCAGACCCAAGGTAAGGAGAACACTGTACAAACTGCGTGTGAGACAAACGCTGACTTCGTATCTTCGTAGCCAACGACTTCACCCGTCCGTTTTACCAGGCAAACACCGAAGCGAGTGAACACCAGCTCCGAGCTTACAAGGTCGTTCGAGATGGTGTCCATCAAGAAGGAGAAGAAACCGACGTTGGCCGAAAAGTTCGCGTTCGAGGGACTGAACTGTGAGGATCTTCCATCGGCATTCGACTCCGACGACGAAGAAGAAGACTACGACATCCGACATGCTCGCTGATGGAAGCATGAGAGCCCCTGAGCACGACTGCCTGCTCCACGATCAAGGACCGTCGCATATGGTGGTCTGGAGGTGGAAAGCATTCATGGAACGAAAGCTTATGAGTGCATCGCATGGGAGTTGATTCCGTTGCAACGCTGGTTACATTGTTCACTGAAGCGGTACATGGCTTGGAGGATGCGATGAGAGAAGGAGTGCAGGATGAGGCACAATGGATGAAGATGTCCCGCTTGCCGGCTGGTCCGAGCTCTCTTTGGATTCGATGACAGCATCGATCATCAGCTCTAGCATAACTTTTGGCCTGTACATAGACACCCGCCACAACAATCAATTGCATATCACAACCATGGAACGAAGTCTACTGCAGTGCACCCGTGCATTCTCAAGATGTACGGTCCAAACCTCATGTCGTAATCTACCCAAATGCAGACCCTCGGCGATCGCGTCCGCGCGACAAGCACGCTGCCTCCACACGACACGTCCCGCCCTCCTCCAATCCAAGCCTCCCAAATCGCGCGACCGCGGCCCAAAGAGTGACGAAGATACGCAGACCGATTTCGGCGCTCTCGATGTCCTCCGAAATACCGTCGCGCCTGCCACATCCATCGACGCCTGCACAGGCGATGGCTTCGCACTCAACAACCAGATGCGCATTAGCGGATGCGGCATTCTCTTGATAGGCGGAGAGGCATATCGGTGGAAGCCATGGCTTCGCGAAGGCAGGAAGGAAGGCACCGTCGCTGAAGGAGGCACGGGCGATGATGCAATGACAGGCAAATTGCTGAACGCGAAGGGGCAATGGGAAGTGCAGGAGCAGGCTTGGGGGGTGTTGGAGTTATTATATCCGAAGCCTGGTACGTTTGCTTATCTTCTGCAAGAATTGAATGACGAACGTGGACTGACAGCGAGCGACAGATCTACTCATCATTGGCACCGGCCCTAGCACCATTCCTCTCGCGCCCGCGGTTCGCAAGTACCTCAACGACCAGGGAATTCGATTAGAGGTCCAGGACACACGGAATGCGGCGGCGCAATTCAATCTACTTGCGACAGAGAGGGGTGTAGGACAGGTTGCGGCGGCGCTCATACCCATCGGCTGGAGAGAAGGACGATGATGCTCGAACTAGCAGTGGGCATACGACTGTCTCGTTGATTTCCCCAAACGGACACGCTTCGGTCGCTCGTTGACGCCTTGGAAGACCCAAGAGCTGGCCTGGACAATCCGCCTGTGAACGACTCCAGGTCAATGGTCCACCACCAAACCATGGAGGGTAGTCTTATTCCCAGCCAAGCTATAATAAGGCCAGCGACACATCACAGTACGAAGACATGAGCGCGTAAGTCAACGATTTTATGAGACATGCCCACTAAGTTAAGCACGCTCATTGTACTATTTGTATACATACATTCCATTGTTCTTAGATGATCATGGAACCGACCTGTACATATAAGTCCTTCGTGTCTCACCTTTACCTCTCTCTTTGTCGTACTTTTCATGAATTCCCAAACTCGTTCCACGCGCTGCCTGCTTGCTCTGACCTCACCAGTTTTGTTTGCTAGTCCGGCCGCCGAGCAAACAAACGCTGTTGCGATCACAGCTGCGACTCCCTCACCCAGACCGCTCCTTCCGACTTGCGCCTTCTTAACTCACCACGTGGCCCGACGATATCGCATAACTAGCAAGCCAATGTCACTTAAATACGTGACCTGCGCACTATCGACCTTTCTTTCCACTCTCCTCAGTCTAATCACTCGAAGCTGTGAACTAATGTCTGACGCTGATATGCACGGTATAAGGTGGGGCTTTGGTAGGCGCGTGGTAAACCCTGATGAGGAAGCAGCCATAGACGATACTACGCCGCTACTCGGGTCGGAACGCTCTTACCGCAGCGAAGAGGCTGGGGGCGACTTTCCGCCAACCATGGACGGCAATGATGCTTCCGCCGCCACGTCTTCAGCAACACCACGTCCGGTGGCTCCCATTGTCGCAGAACTACCGATTATTCCTAGCCCATCGTTACCGGCAGTCATACACAGCTCAGGCCCTAAGCTGTCCGTTCTCCAGTCGTTCAGGCTTAGCAAGTTATACCGCAATCAGTTCCTACCGCCTACAGAAGCGTCCTGCCATATCGAAGGCCCGAACAATCACTCCACAGCGCAGATGGCGTCGGAAATCCAATATGATGACAAAAGCTTGATAATCGAGATACTGTCACCCGTTCTCGACGACCTGAAGGAACTGAAGGCGTTGACACCCGAGAGTCTACAGGACTACAATCAGGCCCTCAACAACGAGACGCACGCTCAGGTTCTTAAGCAGAAGCTGCTACCGATAGGGCAGCTTATCGTGGACTGCCTGGAAACAGTCCCACTGGACCGCCGGGGTGCGTTGGAGCGAGCTATATGCCATCACATTGCCGACAACTACTGGCCGTTGCCTGCCAACTTCTTCACCCATCTGAAGATCCAGGAGAAATACCGCAATGCGCTCTTCAGGATGGCGCAGCGCGCACCTGCCGGAGCCATCGAGCCGCATCCCAAAAAGGACTCTGAGCAGCCTCAAACATCGGCTATCGAGCCTGATCCGCCCCAGCCGTCGCTAGACCCGAGGGATGATTCGGATACCACTGCACCATTTCCCGTATCGGCCGCTCAGCAGCTACAACCAGCATTCGTTCAGGCCGCTCCGGGCTCTGGAGACTTTCTAGATCTAAACTTTTACGAGTTGAGAGTAGAGGCTATTGAAGAGGCAGATGCGAGGGACTTGGACAACGTATAGTACCCAATGGTCAAGTACCGTCTGGCTAGTCTTCCAAGGCTGGACCGAAAGATCCGGAAATGTCAAATGCCCATGTCACTCTTCAATCCTCAATGCACGGGCTATTGGGACGCTTCTTTCGAGATCAACAACAACCAAGTCCAATGGAAGGTAGTAATACCTCATGTACACACCGTATGTGAAACATTTACTGACTTTGTACATTTATCCTTAGGCCAAACCTGATCCTAACACCATCCTTTACAACTACATGCTGCCCCCCGATCATATGACCAGATGTGTCATACCATTGTTTGCGGCACGCGGCCTGCTGGCAGATCTTGAGCTCCGCGTGGCCACGAAGCTGAGCCACGAGTATCAAGACTCTAGGCAACACCTCAGTGCTATGCTAGATTATGACATGCGTTGCTGCATCCTCTTTCTGGCTCGCAAACGGCCCGACCTCCAGCCATTCGAAGTATTGTGGTGCGCTGTAAGTGGGGTTCTGAAGGTGCACAAACCCTCGTTCGACAGATACATTCAGGCACCCGCAAAGATTCGCCAAAAGGTCAGGCGAGACGGAATAGCAGCGTTTCAGAGAATGATAAAGGCTCCAGATTTCGTCCAAGTTGACAAATCCCTTTGGAACGCGATGAGGGTGCTTGAGATCTATACTAGACCTCTGGTTACAGGCGAAAATGCATACCTCTGGATCGATTCTTTCCGTCTTGAGAACATTGACGTCATCTACGATTTACGCCTAGATGGCGCGAAAGCTCGAAAGAAATTGTTCGATTACCTCGAAGAGAGGCATCCTGGTGGCGAATCCATATGGCACAGCCTCGTCCAGAACTTCCACAGCCACGATGTAGTCAAATTTCCAGAGTACGCTACTCGACCACGCTCAGTGGAAACCATCTTTACCTGGGTAGAGTTCTTCACGGAAGCTCGACAGGGTGTTGTACTGAAAGAGATGGACTTCGTCGGATTTGACCCCGTTGAAGGACATGAGCAAAAGAAGCCGAAAAAGAAGAGGTCGAGGAAGCGCAAAGGTGCCAAATCGGAGGAGCAGCCAGCTTTATTAGAGCAGTCTAACGAGAAGGAGTCATCTGTTTCGAAGGGGGACTCTGCACCTCAAGACCATCTTGTGTCTCTTGAACGACCTCCACTGAAGGACGAAACGACATCTCAGAAGGAGCCTGTCACTCAAGAACAACACACATCCCCAGAGCAAGCTGTACGCCAGGAAGAGCCCCATACCAAAAAGCAGCGCTTGTCTCAAGATCTACCGACTACGCCTACACCTTGGGTACCTACGCCCCTTTCAACGCTGGAAGAGTCGTCTGAGAAGAGCGAGCAGAAGCAGTCGACAAAGCAGTCAAAGAGGGAGAGGAAGAAGCAGTCGAGATGGGAAAAGAAACATGGCAAAGCAGGAGAATCCGACACTACTAAGCAGGCGTCCTCAACCACGGTGAAGGAGTCATCGCCATCCGTTGTCGCGAAGGCCGATGACGGTAGTGACAGTGTTACTGGAAATGCCGACAAGGACAGCGACGGTGCTATTGGCAGCAGTGTTATCAACGACGGTGGTGACCTTGGTGGCCACTTGTCTGCGGCTGATTCGGTTCCTAGCGATGAAGCGCTTACCCATCAAGAGACAGTTCAAGAGCATCCAAGCAACAGGTACGAAGTTTTGATGGCCAAGCCGTCGAAACCCGCTAGGAAGTCAGCTGGAAAGCTAGCATCTCATACCGATAGTGAAGATGACATGAAGAAGGCCATGGAGGAGAGTCTTCTGAATGACCCAAGTAGCTGGTCAAAGGTGCAAGGGCGCGCGAAACTGCGACCAAAACAGAAGCAGAAACAGCGCACCGACGATCGTAAGAGTATCCAAGATGCATACAGAGAAAAAGGCTATGCATCTGCTGTTACGAATGTAGAACCGGCTGCGAAAAGAGCTGAAGTGCAATCGGCAAAGACATGGGTGGACTATGCAAAACCATGGGTGGACCATACAAAATCTCAACCAACAAGATTGTCTGCTCTAATTCCTGGTGAGAGCAGCTCCGAACCAATCAAAGAACTCAACAGTACCGCTCGTGGGCAGCCTACATCCTGGTCAGCGCTTTTCAAGCCTACGGAGAATGACACAGGGCGCAAATCCCCTCAAGAAGCCGCTCCGTCTACGAATGCTATCGACACGCAACCGCGTACCGCAACTGCCACGGAAAATCGTGAACCCATCCAGGAGAGTGCACAATCTGCGAGCCCTCACATTCTTGCGCAATCAGAACCACCCGTAAGGCAAGAGGAATTCAAGAACTTAAAGCCGTCCAAGGTTGTTGCCGGCGCGGCATCGTCTCCCACATCAGGCACAGAGAACAGCGAGTCCATCAAGGAGACCGTACGGCCTGTGAGCCATCACACCACTATGCAGTCAGAACCACCAGTTGTTCAAGAGAGTCCCAAGGATTTGGAGCCGTCCAAGGTCGTTGCGGGCGCAGGAACGACCTCCACATCAGGCACAGAGAAGGACGGTTCTACCAAGGAGACTGTACAGCCTGTAGATTCTCAGAGTATTGCGCAACAAGAACTTCCCCCAGATAAGAGGGCATCCGGGGACTTTACGCCACCTGAAGATGCTGTGGGTACGGGATCGACTTCCACATCCGGCACAGCGAACAGCGGTCCGATCAAGGAGACGGTACTGCCTGCGGACCCTCAAGACATTGCGCAATCGGAACATCTGGCAGATAAGGAGAAACCCATGGACCTCGCGCCATGCGAAGATGCTGCTGGTGCAAAATCAACTCCTGCGCCTAGCGCAAAGAACGAAAGCGCCACCACAGAGATCGCACAAATTGTCGACCCTCACTCCTTTGCGCAAACAAGGATACCGATGGATGAGGAGGCTCCCAAACCCCGCCGCCTTCGTAAGGCCAGCTCGCCGCCACCTTTGAGTTCTCACGCTCCTTCGCAACCGCAACTGCTGGTGGATGAAGAGGAGCCCGAGGACTACAACGGTCATGAGGACGGTTCGCCGCCACCTGCGATTCCTCACGCTCATGCGCAATCGCAGCCGCCGGTGGATGAAGAGGAGCCCAAGGACGAAAACGGCCATGAGGACCACACAGAATCACTTCCCGAAGATGATACCGCAAGCCAGCCATCAATCGTGGTCGACTCGGCCATGTCGCATGTGGAGCAGTGGCTTGCAAGCAAATATGCGGCTGCCTTTGCCGGGCTCACGCAAGCGGAAATAGACAATGCGCACTGGCGACCTCAGCAGTCAACATCGATCTAGATGCAGGAATTGTTCAAGGCTCTTGGACGGCGTTGAGACGAAAGAAAGGATAGAAAAGGGCGGTCACAGGGTAGTGGAGGAGCATGATAGAATCGTCGCGCCAATCTTTGACCGGTACTTCCGGCACGTGGCGTAGGTATGGCAACGTCACATAGAGGGCTTAGAGGTATCGAATAGAAATCTCAACCGAAGCATACAATTTTCTAGACGTGCATCGTATATCGTATCGTCGTAGCGCCGGATCTAGTGTAACGGGCGGGCGATGCAGGGGTTTCAGGGTACGCGAAGTGGATACCCGCATTTCGTTCCTGAGTGCACAGCCTCCGTCTCGTAGGGCTATCCGCGTATTCGTCTCGGGGTGGATCACTACATGGGTTTCTTGCGCTTTTGGGTGCAGCTTGCGATGGACGCAGTTGTATAAGGAGGAATGTTGTCTGTGATGATGGATTTTACAAGCCACACATTCATTGCGTTCGTCTTCTTCCTGTCGCTTTTCAACACATACTTACAGTTCTTCTACATTCGTTTACGACAACTGCTCGTGTGCTGCGGAACGGCGTGCTCCTTCTCTCCCTGCGTCAACCTTCTCAGGCATCTTCAGTTATACTTTATCTCCGAAGCATCACGATGGCAGGCGACACATCAACAGACAAAGAGGCGTATGCTCTCTTCCCCTACGAGCCCAGCAAGATCGGCGCCATCCTCTTTGCCGTCCTCTTCGGTCTAAGCACATTCTATCACTTCTTCCAAATGATCCGAGGCCGCGCTTGGTTCTATACAGCCTTTGTGATTGGATCAATCAGTACGTCTCCCCCTCCCTCATTCCTCTCACACAGCACCAAGCTAACAGTATCCAACCAGTGATGACAATCGGCTACGCAGCCCGCTACCTCTCCGCGCAATCCCCCTCGGAACTAATGCCCTACATCATGCAATCCCTCTTCATCATCCTCCCGCCCTCGCTCTACGCCGCCACAATCTACATGATCTACGGGCGCCTCGTGCTCTTCGTAAACGCCGAACACGCTTCCATCATCCGACCTACGCTGGTAACCAAGATATTCGTCTGCGGCGACGTCGTTGCGTTTCTCATGCAGGCTGGTGGTGGAGGTATGATGGCGCAGGCGGACATGGCGGATATGGGACAGAAGATAATGCTGCTGGGATTGTTTGTGCAGTTGGCGTTCTTCGGGTTCTTTGTCGTGGTTAGTGCGATATTCTATTTCAGGATGAGGAGTGCGCCTGAGAGGTATACCGTGCCGAAGTATGGGAAGTATGCGTGGCCGGCTTTGGTAAGTTGCTTTCCCTTCTTCTCGTGTCCTTCGTTGACGAACGATGTACTAATTTCATGGCAGTACAAACTGCTTGCCATCGCGGCTGTTGTTATCATACTTCGCTGCGTCTTCCGTGTTATCGAGTTTGGACAGGGTCATAGTGGGTATCTGGCTTCGCATGAGGTGTACATGTATGTTTTTGATACGCTGCCTATGTTCTTGGTGCAGGTTTTGTTCCATTTTGTACGCGCGGATGACGTGTTTGGAACGAATCACCGGACGGGAAAGAAGTTGGATAGTGAGATTATCGGGTTGTACGAGAGGGCGTGATGGAAATTCTGCTGTTACATTGTGCTTTAGAAGGCGTTGTGGGCGTTCGGAACGCGTTTGGGTTTGGCGTGGCATGAACACGGCGTTTGAATTATTCTGCGGCTATGACGACCTTGTGTATCTAGAACTCGCATTGGAATTTTGGACATCAGAGCGTGCACATTCAATCTGCTGTTGTGGTGTTTATGGGAAGTCGCCGGGATGGGAAGTTTCGCTCGCCGAGTGGGCCGAGGTCCACAGATCGGGCTAGCACCAACCGTTCCTAGTCTCATCGTATTTCGTTCTTCGTTTCTCGTTCGCGTTGCTGCCGTTCGCAGAGCCTCTCTACTACTTTTTCCTCGCCTATATTATCAAGCTCTTGATGCAATTGGCCTATTCCAAATGGCTCTGAAAAGGAAAGCGCACTCCAAATCGCGGACGGGCTGTGCCACGTGCAAACGCCGCCGGATCAAGGTACGAGGCACGTCGTACTACAACCTCCATTCTGACGCGCGCGATAGTGCGACGAAGCAAAACCGCGATGTTCGCATTGCGTAAGGCATGAGGTTGCCTGTGTATACCCAGAATACATTCCTGTGCGAGCCAAAAGTTCGACTGAACACCCGGCGTCTTCTCGTGCTCAAACACCGGCAACTCCGAACGCATTCCAGCTAGCGTCCCCTCAGAACGACCCTTTCGCAGCGAGCACACCATGTTCGGAAACCCAGATCATCCCCTCATTCTCTCTGAAGGATATGTCCCTATTGCATCACTGGACAATGGCTACCAGTCTTTCCATACTACCCGGCGTGCCGGCGGTCACCCAGCTGTGGCAGGTGGTCTTCCCAGAAATAGCATACAAACATGCATATATGATGCATTGTCTCATCAGTCTCTCCGCTTTACACGTTGCGTATCTCAATCCTGACGACAGACGCGCAAATCTCCACATCGCAGCGCATCATCACACGGTCGCTCTCAGCGGATTTAGAGCAGATATCGACACGATTGGCCCGCACAACGCTGAAGCAGTCTTTGCTACTTCAACGCTAATGTTCTTCTACGCTTTCTGTACCTTTTCCAAGCTTTCAGATGCCAACGCGGACAAACAGCAAGATAACGACAGTACCAACGATAGCCTATCAATACGAACATCGCGTATTTTGGGTGCAGAATGGATACCTCTTGTGCGCGGTATTCAGGCTGTGATAGGCCCTATCTACGAACATCTCAAAGAGGGCCCTTTAAAATCAACGCTCCATCTAAAGGACTGGGATGATATGGATCCCGACGTGCAGCCTGGACCGGATGATCAGCACGTGGTGCGCATCAAGCAAACGTGGGCTGACGATGGAAATAAGGCAGTATACGACGAAACGCTGTATTTGTTGAGGAAGATGAGTGCATGGGTCCTTCATTTCCGGAAAACCTGGGAAGATCAACAGGAGGAATGGGGATATAACGGTAGTTGGTCTGCTGTAAGTTGCTGAATCTTGCTCTCCAGGTCTACTTGACACTCTTACTGACTCACGGCTTTTATCGCCATTGGTACAGCCGTTCGTTTGGTTGTCTTTAGTACCGAGAGAATACTTCAAGTTGCAGCAACAACGGCAGCCGTTAGCTTTACTCATCTTTGCTTACTTTGGCGCACTGTTAGAACAGCTTCACACAGGTTGGTGGACGGCAGGTTGCGGCACGAGCATAGTAGGTGTAGTAGATGACTTCCTAGGATCCTACTGGGCCGAATGGATGGAATGGCCAAAACAAGTGGTCAATCAACAGCAACAGCGGCAAACATCCGAAAACCAAAGCACCGTTATCCCATAACTCGATCGAGAGACGTGTCCTCAAGCTACGATACCCAACGCCTCATAAACGGTTGCAATATACGCCGCAGTCCTCGCATTACCCATGCCACCCTTGCCATTCTTGTTCTCCTGCCCCAATCCGGCTGCCTCCATTTTGTTCATAACATATCCAAATGTCATCTTCCTATCCGCATCAGCGATAACCCGGCTTCCGCCCCAGCCACCCCAGGTTGCCACCCGTCCCGGTGGTAGATCAGCCAGTACGCTTCCTTCAGCTGGTAATCCAAACCCTAGTCCAAGACGGACCTTGCCAGGAATAACGAGATCCTTCTCGTTATCTTGCTCAGTCGAAAAGATTCGATCGAGAGTTTCGGCGGAGAGAAAAGAAGGGTTTTCCTGGGAGATGACGGAGAGGAGGTGAACGAGAGCGCGGGCATTGCTGTATCCGTTCGCCGCACCAACGACTGAACCTCTCCAGACTGGTGAATTGGCCCAAGTAGCGTCCATGCCGGGGTTTTTGCCCATGGACTTGAACATCAGACTGTTTTGGTCAAGCTCAAGGCCCTCCATCTGCTCTTGAAATGCTGGCGGAGGAATAATATCGGCGACTCTGTGCCACTCCTTCTCCGGGACACCAAGTTGAAAGTCCGCCGCGAGTGGACGAGCGAGTTCCTCAGTAATGAACTGCTCCATCGGTTTCCCAGTTACACGACGGATCAACTCGCCGAGGAGATGGCCCATTGTGAGTCCGTGGTAGCCGCTCGCGGTACCGGGTTCCCACCACGGCGCCTGCTGCTCCAGCAACTTCGTACTCTTCTCCACATCGCACACATCCTCAATGGTAACGGGCTCCTCCCACCCACTCAACCCACTCGCATGCGAAAGAAAGTGCCGTACTTCCACGCCTTCTTTCCCATTCGCGGCGAATTCAGGCCAGTACTTGCACACCTTCTCGTTCGGATCCAGAAGGCCCCTGTCGATGCACACGAGTGCCGCCAGCGCGCAGATGGTCTTGCTAGACGACCAAATACATGTTATAGTGTCCTTGTCCCATGGTCGTGTTCGGGCTTCATCTGCGTAGCCGCCCCAGAGATCGACGACTTCTTTCCCGTCGAGGTTGACGCAGATGGAGGCGCCGAGCTCTTCGCCTGAGTCGAGGTAGGATTGGAAGACGGATTTTAGTTTGGCGAAGCGGGGGTCGCATGTTCCTTGGACTTTGGCCATGGTAATGGAAGCAGAGATGGCTAGGCTTGGGTGGTAGATGGTGATGTAGTTGTATTGTGGTGGAGACGATTGGGATGAAGTATCAGGTTACTTGTATATCAAATGCTCGAGCTATAAACAGCGGGTTTCTGCAACCATTCGAGCGGTACTTGTACTTTCCAGCTTCAACAACGGCATCGTCTCCGCAACCTGATCGGGGGAGATGTACCACTCGGTCCGCCGTATAGCGTATAGCCATCGGCTGCGGAACGTTCGTATTCCGACATCCGGACGCGGGACAACAAGGATGACGATGAGAAAATCAGTGTGAAAGCGCTCAAGTTGTTGTGCTGCGCTGCATCTACAGGCAGACTACAGCTGCCGCATCTTGCTGCCGTTGTAGTCGGACAACTTATTGTCCGGGGCCAAACGCTCCCGGAGTGCGCTCCGTTCTCGTCGCGCGGCGGCTTCGGCGGCATTGCACTCCGCAGCGGAGGCGGAAGCAACCTTCTACTACAACCATGGATGGGGAAGTGACACTGTTTTGATGAGATGAGTTAACGCATATTGAGAGTCAGACTTTGATTGAGCGCAAGACAAGATGATTACTCATGCCTGAGACTCCGCGCGTGCTTCATCCTCTGACCCGAAAACACCACTTTGTCTAGCTCATACACAACTACCACTCTCACACCTTGAACACCAAGCTTCACTTTTCCGTCCACACACGACTAATACGTCCCCACTCCCAGATGCGCCTCAACACCACCGCTCCATCCCATAACCCTACTTAAGGAACTTACTAACAAGCCCCTTCCCACCCTTAATCAAATTCTTAACCTCCCTCTTAATATCATCCGTCGAATTCCCGCCCTGATGTCCCGGCTGCATAAACCCTCCACCTGCACCGCCCTCCCCACCACAATGGCCCTGACCACCACAAGTACCACCAGGACAACCTTGGATGAAATGCTCAACCTCGCCGCAACATCTTCCACACTCTCCAGAACCCATAAACGGGCCCCCCTGACCCCATCCTACGCGCATGATGCGGGCTTTACGACCTTCCCATCCAGTTTTCGCATCCGTGGCGTGGAAGCAGCCCCAGACTTCTGGGCCACCGGGCCCGTTGACTAGGACGAAGTTGCCGTGTCCTGGGCCGTAAGGCGGAGAGTCATCGCGAGCGGCTTTGAGAAGGGGTTTGTTGGATTTGGCCCACGAGTGCGGGTCAAGCGGGTGGCCGCCGGTGTAGTACAGGATGTTCATCTTGTACTCGTGTGTCCAGCTTCCCGCGCAACTGTACACGAGACCCATCCAGCGGCCGTCCGGTGAGCAGAGAAACTGCGGACCCTCGTTTATGCCGCTGGTGCCGGAGAACTCGAATTGCAGGTCTGGGGTACTGATGCGGATAGGGTGGCCCGTACATTCTGTTGGTGAGACCATCTCGATGATGAAGATTTCTTGTCGCGACTCGTCGGCGTGGGTACCGAGGGGCCAGCCTGAGTAGACGAAGAGCATGGAGCCGCCTAGTGTGACGACTGTACCGTCAATGGCCCATTGCTCTTCGGGGAGACCGCCTAGTCGGCCGAAGAAATTCCATTTACTTGGCTCCAGAGGGTCTTCTTCTGAGGGTGGTCCTGCTAGGACAAACATGCGATGCGACTTGTTGCCGTGCTTGGGGTCGTCGGCCGCGAAGTAGACATACCAGCGACCGTGGATGGAATGCAGTTCAGGTGCCCACAAGTCGGCGGAGTAGGGCTGGTCTGGCGGAGGACGCCAGATTACGTTCTTCTTGCACTTCTTCTCAAAGTCGAAGAGTGAGTCCGCGGACCAGATCTCGATGTGGCCGCCGCAGGTGAAGGTCATGTAGTACGTGCCTTTGTCCCAGAGTACGTATGGATCCGCACAGCTGCTGCTCGTGATGGTGAGGATCGTGTCGTGGTATTGCGGTCTTTGCGCAGGCCATGCTGGCTGCAGTTGTTGCGCCATGTTGTCCCTTTTGCTCTGATCCCAAGCTTCAGCTGCTAGTGGGGTATTCGTTTGGAAGGACCTCAGAATCGATGATAGAGGGCGGATGCGTTCTCGGATGGAGTGAAAGTGCTAGCTACTGTAGCAAATCTAGATCGTTGACTGCACTATCAGCGGTGGCTGTGTGCATGTGATCTGTTCATCAAGGCGCACGCGCGTAACAGCTGTATGGTGACGTCATCGCGTACGCTCATCTTCTGGGTCCAGTACTACACAGCCGGACTGCTTCACCTTAAGCAGGCGCGTATGGGGACGGACCGAAAGGCTGTGGAGGTGTGATGCGAAAAAGTTGGCAATTATTGCCGAGGTGGAAACAGGGTCCAATGTGGCAGTGAAGTGGGGGAAGGTGCAAGCCACATCTCTCACTGCCACGTTTCTGCAAGCACTACTGCTATCGAGCTGGCTGAGCATCTTCAAATGTGTTGTGATTCTACTGTTACCTAAAGATTTTCCTAGCCCGGCTACATTACTATACAACAGCCCAGCCCGTCCATGATCATAGTACCTCATAACTCAGCCAAAATAGTCCGATTATCCAAGGTGGCTGACGCATGCCCGAAAGTCATGCCCACATTAGAGCCCGGCAGAAGCCCATGTATCCGTCACCGCCGCAATAAACACTAATAATATTTCCTGTAAAGAGTCCAAATCTTTACATGCTCTGGTGTCCTGCCCTTGAGTCGAAAGCTGAGTATCCAGCATTGCCAACGACTTTAGCCAAGAAAGCAGAGATCGGCGAATGTCGTGAGGCATTGTGAAAGAAAAGCACCGTAAACGCCGCGCCAGATCCAAAAAGTCCTGGAACGGCAAGATCGAGTCCAATAAATAGGTTGCGTTGAAGGTATATAGTGTGTTGGCATTATACGTTGAATGAGTGCGTCGGTGTTTCGCACTATAGCTCTGTCTTGAGCGTCTGGTCGACAGTAAGTTCGCCAGACTCGATGCGGTCTACGCGAAGCACGAGCTCCTGTATTACCGTTAGTATGTCGAGATTGCTGTTGCTGCTGTTGTTGCGCTTACCTTTAGAGCTCTAGCAGTTTTGAATGCAAGCGGCGGAATCCTGTCGCGACCTCCACCCTTGATGTCAACAGCAAGCATGCTCTGTCTGCATTCATCAAGCACCTCTACTACGGGAAGCGCGTGCTTCTTCAACGCAGGGTTGGAAAGCTGATTTACAGCATCGTAGGTCTTGTTGCCAGTGTCGTCGACTGCCTGTGAGATGTCCTGGATGTATTCGTAGATTTGTTGCTCGTCACCAGGTGTAGAATCGGGGTTCGAGCGGATGAGATTGACCAGCGGCTGTATGCTCTGGACGAGGAGTGCGGTCTGATCTTCAAGGTAGTTCTGCCAATGTTAGTAGAGGTTGACTACTGGTATTGGTTGGAATGTACCTTGAAATCGAGCATACCGCTATCGCCTGCGCCGTTAGCACCATTCATGGCTCCGCTTTGCCCGTCGTATCCGCTGTAGGGAGAGCTGTAGGTGCTGTACCTGGTAGTGTCACTGCTGCCGCCTTTGCTGCTACGACTGCGCTGGTGACCGTATGTCGAGGTCGCACCGCTGCTGTTGGTGTTGTCGTTGGTGTTGCTCGGCGAGTACGCACTGTAGTTGTTGTTGTACCCAGCCGGCTTTAATGGCATCGGCCTATCAGCATCCTCATCGTCTGCCTCAAGCTCGTCTTCTGGTGTAGGTCGCACTTTGACGTGTTTGACCAGCTCGACAACAGCTGTTGACAAATGACTAGCTGCAGCGTCCAAGAGACTGACTGGTGACAGGCCGCCAGATGCCGTGTGGTTCTTGGTAGCAGTAATGAGGTTGTTGGCCGTGGCGCTGACGCGAGACTTGAGCTTTGCTTGCTGCTTCTCAGGGCTTGCAAAGAGGTCACCGCTCACACTGCTGGTGGGAGACTGGACTTGTGACAGGGAAGTGCTGTCAATGTCACCCGTGATGGCCCGTACACACTTGACGACATGGCGCATACTCTCGAGAGTCTGCATCGAGTTTGCTCTTCTCGCAGTCTGCAGCAGCTCATCGATGCTCAGTTGGAACTTGGTGATGTGTACATCCTTGACCAATCCGTCTGGCGTCGTAAAGGCAGCATCGCGGGTGATGTTGGTTTGGTTCAGGGACATGAGCTGTTGCAAGCCCATAGAGGATGCCTTGAGGTTTCGCAGTTGTGTCTTTGCCTTGGCGTATCTCGATTTCCAGTCTTTCAGCTCCGCTTCGAGTGATGTTACTTGATTTGCCATTTGCTCTTCCTTCTCGGCCGCCGCATCACTGCGGGCAGAGAGTTCTTTCATTTCTTGCAGGAACATGGCTGCGTCTCTTCGCACTTCTTCAGCTACCTGCTGTTGTTCGCTCAACTCCCGTTCAAGCTCCTCACATCGTTGTCTCCATTCGCCGTCTCCGTTATCATGCGCTTGCTGAGGTGCTCGAGACTGGAGATCTGCGATCTGGGCACGGAGGTCGCTCTCGACGTCTTCGTTTTCGTTGCGCAATCTGTCTATCTCGGAACGAAGTGAAGAGTTGAGATTCTCAGCCTGTTGGACCTTTGATTCAAGAGAACTCCGCAGTTCATCCCACTCGGCACGCTCGGAAGCCGAGGCACCGTCGCGTGTCTTGTCGGTATCTTGAAGTCGCTGCAGTTCGTCGTCCTTGTTCCGTATGGTGGTTTCCAACGAGCCAATCTTCTCCTGCAATTCAGCCACTTGATTTTGCAGATCTGCGGTCATCTTTTCCTGTGCCATGCTCATACTTTTCGCGCTCTTATTTGTCTGCCGCCTGGCAGCAGCGCCTTCCAGGTTGAATGCATCGTCGTCATCTGCTCCGCTGTCATCGTCATCTTCGACCAGGGTTCCTTTGTTCGGCACGATCGTATTCGACTGGAACGTCTTCGGCAGTGGCCGCCCGAACGAGCCACCTGACCCATTTGAACCGGGCCGCAGCCCGCCTGGTGGACCTGGGGGCCCTCCTTGGGGTCCGCCCATGGGCCCGCCCATTGGAGGTCCCCGATAGCCTGGCCCTGGCGGAGGTCGTCCGCCCATGCTGTTCGGTGTGCCGCCTCTGCTCGGAGGCCCTCTGTTACTTATGCGACTCGCGATGCTGCCATTGGGGCTCGAGGATCGTGGAGGAATGTCGCCGCCGGTAAAGCGCGGGAATCTGCGCTCGAGTTCGTAGAAGACATCGGTCGCGAGTTGACGGAAGCGCTCGAGAGGCAGCGTGGAGAGCTTTTGTCTCGCCTGATTACGTTTTGGGTGGAAGTTGTTCTTGGGTAGGAGGTACTTGGGAGTGTCGTTGCCAGGCGCACCTGGCCCTCCCCGCTTGCGGTCCTGCTCTCTGCGTATCGACTCATCATATACGTCGGTGCTGAGCTCCTGGAACTGCACAGCAGACAGGCGGGTCAGCTTGTCCTTGGCCCTGCTCGGGCGCGGGTTGCCCTTCTCGTCATTGAGATACGGTCCCAAGTAGGCCTTGAGCACTCTAAAATGTTCCGACATGGTCTCCTCTAGCGCTTGCATTTTCCGAGGGTCTATCATGGGCCGCGTGTTTTCACTGATGCTGGAGGCGTACAGGCCCGTACCGTCGCTCGATCGGCCTACTGAGCTGGGCGGCGAGGGGTTGCCATTGCCGGTGCCAGGGCGCATGCCATTGAGCATGCCGCCATCAGGGTTGCTGGGCCCGTATGTGTTGGGAGGGATGGTCGGCGAGTATGGATTGTCGCCGCCAATGTTCCGGTAGCCGTTGATGGGCGACCACTCTTGGCTGTCAGTCGAGAGGGGCGACAGGGCGCCATTGCGGGTGTTCATGGCATTCATCGTGGTTGCGTCGCGTTTCACCCCGCGGGTTGCCGCTGTCACAGGGATCGTATCCGTATCGGGGCGTGTTAGTGGGCTTCAGATGGGAGCGAAGGTTTGCAAAAGCAGAGAGCGCGGCGGGCGGCGAGGGCTGCTGGTGAAACTCTAGGCGTGGTAGGAGTCGACGGGCGTTCGGCAATGTTCCGAAATGCGATGCGGTGAAGGAGCGAATGCAAACAAAGCAGCGCAGCACGTCAGCCAGCCAAGGGAGTGGAATGCACGCCAGCGGTCTAGTCAAAGAGGCCGAGGTGCGGTGCAAGAGAGCGACAATCAGATCAGAATATTACTACGAGTATGCAGGAACCCAGCAGCCGGGGCCATCGACACTTATGAGGCTGCCCGCTGCTGTTGTCCAATGTCGGTGATGCTGCCCCTTTCGCGCGGCCTTGGCTGGGGCATTTAGGCGCTAGCTAGCAGCCAGGCGGGCGGCCATGGCAAGGGCGCTCAACACTGAAGCCGCTCGACGCTGCCCGTGGTGTTTATAGCGGGACCTGGTATTAGTGAATGTCACGGCTATTCTGCCCTGGGAGTCCTGTCCTGCCACTCCTATGGCGGGCAGCGGTACCATGAACGTCGTGATAGAGGTCCGCGTTTTACGACGAGATTGCCATGGCCATCCCGGCCGTCGGGTCTGGCCCGGCGATCATGGGCCAACACTGTGGAGACTGAACTAAATTCGTGCAGCGAGTACGCAAATTGATGGGGTATAGAACAGTCTCTCATATACAGACTACCGTGTAGAAATAGAACATATGATGCCACGCGTCTCGCTGGTGGCTGTTCCCAGTCGACGCCTCTCCCGCTCGCTATGAGCAAGTGCACCCTTGCCAAGCCACAACACGTGCGTATCTTCAGTCACGTGTCAACCGCCGACCCTCGATCTACTCCGAACCGTCCCTAACGAGCTCTCTTGATCTTCGAGGGCGCTTGATTCCGGCATTCTGGACAGAGCCAATCCCCCAGTGGCTCTTCCTTGATGCCCACACACTCCCAGTGGAACCACTGATACCGACAATTGTCGTTATCGCAGGCCACCATATCGCCGAAGCTAACGCGCTGGCATGTGCAGTACTTGGTGTCATCCGACTCGTCCTCCTCTGCATCGCCGCCGCCCATGCCTGACATGTCCTCGTCTTCGGTGCCCGCTTCACTTGCCACGCTCTCATCGTCCGCCGTCGTCGAGGGCGATGCTCGTGAACCACCCTTGCGGCGTTTCTTGTTGACCCCAGACTTGGCGGTAAGGGCCGCCTTGCGCAGCGGTTGCTGTGG
Organism: Alternaria triticina; assembly: GCA_022609215.1. Lineage (NCBI taxonomy): Eukaryota > Fungi > Ascomycota > Dothideomycetes > Pleosporales > Pleosporaceae > Alternaria > Alternaria triticina. The sequence continues at coordinate 4,587 of JAGKPX010000090.1, read as the reverse complement.
TTTCGCCTTTTTGACTGTGAGTGCGTTCTTCTGCGGCCGGGGTCCTACGCTGCCTGCGCGCGATCCAGGTGTGGACGGTTTCGGGGTCCCGGGCCCTATAGACCCTTGCCGGCCCAGGTTTGAAGATGCTGCAGGGAGAGGGCCAATGCTTCCTGTCGGTCGGCGACGCTTGCTGTCGCTTCCTGCCGAGAGTTCACGCTCTTGTCGCGCATTCGCCTGTATGGCACTCTGCTGGTTTGTGAGTCGTTGCTGGTTCAACAGCGCCTGTGTTTGCATGCTCTGCAACGATGGATTCATCCTCGAGTTTAGGCCTACGTTCGTCGCATTAGTAAGTCGTGCGATAGCAGCGGCCTGGGCAAGGTTTGGAGCACCACCGCCGTTGCCAGACACGGGGAGCAGCGGTGTGTTGGACCCTGTATTCGACTGCGACGCTGGTGGCACCAAGTTACCTGGAGAGTTCCTCAAAAGTGATGGCATCTCCGGGTCAGTAGGTATTGAACCATCGTTTTGCAGGTCTCGTAATTTGATATCGAGTCGCTTTACGTGACGGTCGAGCTGGTATTGTAAGTAGATGTAACAAAACTCGTTACGAATGACATACCAGCGCTGCAGCCTTGTCGACAAGCCCTATCTTCTCCTCTTGCAGGATCTGTGCCTTCTCATAGTTTGCCATGATGGTTTTCGAATATCCAGCCTCTTTTGGGTTCTCGACTAGGCTGCCATTGAGTTTGATGAATTTTTGTATGCTTCCATCGCGTTGCTGTATGCCAGACTTCAGTTCTTGGATTTGGTTGTCCTTGGCCTGCACTTCTTCGTAGAGATGGGTAATCTCTGCTGGAAGGTTTGCGACTGGTACATGTCAGTTGCGATGTCGCGCACAATGTTCTGATCTAAGTTACCATCATGTATGAACTGTTCGAGTACTGTTGCCGCATCCTCTGCGATAGCCATGTTGAGATTTCAGGTAGGTCGGATGGCTAGGCGTATCGACGCGTGTGGCGATGTTCGTGACGAGTTATGTCGCGCGCAGCCAGGACGCCGTTGACAGCAAGCTCGGAACGGCGGACAGAAAGACCAAGCGCTGTATTCTCCGTTGCACCTGCGAGTTTGATGGAAATCGATGAGCGCTGATGGCTTTACAAGTGAAGGAGCCGTGTCGCAATGAAGGAAATGACGAAGCGCAAAAACCTTTCCGCAGACTCCTACTTTGGTCGCACTCAAATCCCAGTTCTTAACCTCTTCTCGCGTCTCGACCGGATTATATCGTGAGTTTAGCTGTTGCGACGACTATCGGAGTCGTGTTGTAACGCGTCAGGCATGCAGGAACAGCCGCTGACAAAGAGGCTAGATTACGTGTTCGGCAAGATGCAGCGCTATCACACCCAATCAGACGACGGCACCGAATACGAGCCCGTCTCATCCACCACGAACGAGCCTGGTTCCGACGACGCTGACAACTCCAGCCGAGGGGACGACTTAACTGAAGACCAGGGCCACCTGCCATATAGCCACGAGTTCACTGGTAGGAGTGTGGACCCGAAGCTCGCTACACTTCTCAACGGACCACAGTGGCAGAAGCCAAATCCGTACACACGTCGTGCAGCTAGAGTAAACTACAGCCTTAAGAAGGAGCCCTCGCAATCTGCCCAGAAACGGCCTCCACAAAAACCAAAGGTACGCGTGCAGTGTCGTTTCCAGAGACCCCCTGCACGCTTTCGCTACGGAACATCGTGTTCGCCAGTTTCGAGACCCGTCCAAGCTCCAGTGTTCTCGCAGATATTCTAACAAGCGCAGTACCTTGCGGCAGAGGACAATCGAGCTCCGCCCCCCGCACCCGACCCTGATACTTTAGCACGCTGGAACAACAGCCGGGAAGAAGAACTGAGACCCCACTCCTTTATCGATACTTTCGTTAGCACCAAAGACGAGGTAAATCGCTGGATCTACGAAGGTGCGCCAAAGACACGCTCCATTAGCGAGGACTTTCTGGAGGGATTTCACGACTCTTCACACATCTTGCGCGATATGCGGGTCACCGACTATGCGCCGCCCAGCGGTCCCAGCAACATCGTGCAGGAGTACCTCTCTCCCGAAGATCCTTGGGTCGCCAACTACCAGGATTTCAAGGTGCTCACTGATGCCGAGAAAAGAGAAGTAATTGCTCGCGAAGCCGAGGAACATGGCCTTGAAAGACCGAAGGGCTGGAACGTGTCCTTCCACTACAACCCACACGTCGAGTACCATCACTTTGGCAGCTCACATCCAATGAAGCCATGGCGTTTGACGCTGACGAAACAACTCGTTCTTGCGTATGGTCTAGAGTATACTATGGACTTATTCGAACCGAAACCAGCGAGCAAGGATGATCTTGCTATATTCCATGACCGCGAATATCTAGACTATCTCAGCATGATCACACCTCAAAACGCACAGCCTGAAGATCCACAGTACATAACATATGGCTTTGGTGGTGAGTCAAACGACTGTCCGGTGTTCGATGGACTCTGGAACTACGTATCGCTCTACACTGGAGCTACAATGAGTGCCGCATACAACCTTATCAACAATCAATCCAATATCGCCATTAATTGGTCCGGAGGTTTACATCATGCGAAAAAGAATCTCGCTTCTGGATTTTGCTACGTCAACGACATCGTCATTGCGATACAAACGCTACTTTCGCGGAATCAACGCGTCCTATACATTGATATTGACGTTCATCACGGCGACGGTGTCGAGCAAGCGTTTGAGTCTACAGATCGTGTCTTCACACTCTCGTACCATAAATATGGCATTGACAAACACGGCTACCCCTTCTTCCCAGGCACCGGAAACATCGACGAGACCGGTCCTGTAGACCCGAGGAATCCCGGCAAAGCTCATAGTCTGAACATTCCCATCGATGACGGCATTGACGACGACCAGTACAAATGGCTGTTCAAGACAGTCACAGGCGCCGTGATCGACAAGTATAATCCGCAAGCTATTGTACTCCAATCGGGAGCCGACTCTCTTGGTGGCGACCGCCTCGGTCGCTTCAATCTCAACATCAAAGCGCATGGCTACTGTGTCGAGACGGTAAAAGCCTACGGTCGCCCTCTACTCATCATCGGTGGTGGTGGCTACACACCTCGCAATGTCGCACGAACATGGTGCCACGAAACTTCCGTCTGTGTAGGCGCGACACTCCACAACGAGCTACCCGCCCATGTTCCCTATCTCCAAGCCTTCAAAGGAGCTGAGAACGGCGATGGTGTTCTATACCCTGATCTGCACAACACGAAACGACACGACAATCTGAACTCGCAGGCCAAACTGCACAAGCTAGTCGAGCAAGCGCTAGAAAATTTGAGATACTTGGAGGGCGCACCTAGTGTAGTCGTGGATACTAAAGGCATACCCTTGGAAGAGCTCATGCGCGTCAGAGAAGCGATCGATCGGGAGATGGAGGAAGAGGCTGAGGAAAAGGCGCGTCTCTCCGTCGAGAACAGTAGGCGCAAGAAGGAGAAGAATATCGGAGGCCGCGGTGAGCGGAGGTAGGGTTGGATACCTTTGCTGTGTCAGGATGGGATGCAACCTTTTGTGATCAAGGGTCATCTACAAGGCGTTTAGGGAAATATTGGAGTCAAGGGGAGGACACGCTTTTCGCGATACCCGTCACGAGCACTCGGATAGCTATGCTAGGCAACAATCTGTATGGAAGTTGCCATGATCGTTCCAGAAAAGTTATCGGACGCATGCAAGTCGGATTAAGCGGACTTGCGGAGATGATTGGTAGCTCCGAATTTTTGACCGATGCCTCGCAGTCCACGGGACGCGGACAGACTTACATTACCACATTGGTAGCACATCGTGAACCCTGACCCTGTCTCAAGTCCCCTTGTGACGTGACGCTTCAACTATTCTGCTTGATGCATTGGCAGGTCTCGGTTGGCCCCGACATAGTTCCATCGTGATTTGTCGTCGATTGAGTTCCGACTTGGACTAAGTTGCGAACGATGTGCAGCAGACGGGAGGCCTGGTTGGGATGACTCAGAGAGCCCTTTACACGAGATAGGCAGTAACCTGACTGCAACGGGTCGCCTGTCAGGACTGCTGTTGGTTATCAGATGCTCAGTCCCAGCCGTGAATGACGTTGCGTCGGTTTTAGTCGGGCATAAGGCATAATATGCGCTCCTTCCTCCGCAGGTTTGCAAGTCAGCCAATCGACTTTTCCGTCTCATTCTCGATATTTCATGGTTGACCAGCCTGATCTGTTCGGGCGTTGATGCGCCACAGTTTGATTGGCCAAGGCTTAGTTATATCTAGACTTTAGTAGTTATATAGGTAGATGCCTATTAGTAAGAATATATTTTAGTAAACTTTATCTTTAGATACTTAGCTATATCTACTTATACTTAAAAAAACTTAATTACTAGCTACTTTTAACTTTTTATTCTACTTAATACTACTTTAAAATATACTACTATAAGCTACTTTTATACTATACTATACTAGTAAATTTAATAGTTTTTTACTTAAATATATAAAAAAAATAAGTAAAAAAAAAAAATACTCGCTATCTACTTGTTAAAAATTCTTTATATT